>BQNB010129101.1:7639-19174 GCA_026074375.1 Tanacetum coccineum
ACAAATCTTATATCAATTTCAAGAAAATCAACGAGATTACTTTTCAAACGACACATTTAGAGGTCGTTCTCTTGTATCTAGTGCTGTTGTATTATGAAGTAACGCCCCCAGACACATTTCCGCTGCGACCCATTTTTGGGGGTGTTACACCCACGATCGATTATAATAGCTCTCGGTGTACCGAATCGGGCAAAAAGAGATTTCAAAAACTTAACTACAACTCTAGCATCGTTAGTGGGGAGCGCCTTGGCTTCGACCCATTTGGATAGGTAATTAACGGCTACGAGTATGTATTTATTTCCTCTAGATGACGGAAATGGTCCCATGAAGTCTATGCCCCAGACATCAAAGATTTCACACACTTGGATTGAATTTTGTGGCATCTCATCACGCTGTGAAATTTTTCCTTGACGCTAGCATGAGTCACAGTTTTTGACTAACTCATGGGCATCTTTGTAGATTGTGGGCCAATAAAATCCTGAGTCAAAAACCTTTTTGGCAGTGTAGTTGGAACCGTAATGTCCCCCGGTGGGTCCACTATGGCAAGCTGTGAGGATGTCGACAGCTTCTTGGCCCGAAACACATCGTCGTATCACTTGATCCGCACAGGTTTTGAATAGAAAAGGGTCGTCCCAAAAATAATGTTTGACATCTTTGAAAAATTTGTTTGTCTGCTGAGTTGACATTCCTTTGACAATGAAATTCCCCGCGTGGTAATTTGCATAATCGGCAAAGCACGGGGTACTTGGGTCACCACGAGAAGTCACCATATTAAGTGTCTCGAGAGGAAAATTTTCGTTTATTTCGTTTGGATCGAGAACATTTTCATACGGGTTTTCTAAACGGGAAAGATGATAGGCCGCGTAGTTCTCGGCTCCCTTCGTATCAATTACTTTAAAGTCAAATTCTTGAAGGAAGAGAACCCATCTTAACAATCTTTTTTAGCAAATAGGTACTTAAGGGCGGAATGGTCCGTATACACTATGCTTTTATTCATGATGAGGTATGACCGGAATTTTTCGAATGCGTACACCACAGCTAACATTTCCTTTTTTGTTGTGGTGTAGTTCGATTCCGCCTGACCTAAAGTGCTTCTTAATTCGTTGCCCCAGAACCGCACTTATGGCATAGTCGCTCGCATCGCACATAAGCTCAAAGGGCTGGTCCCAGTCGGGGGCAATCAGAATTGGAGCTTCCATTAATTTCTTCTTTAAGGTCTGAAAAGCTTGAATGCATTCTTCGGAGAAAATAAAAGGAGTGTTTTTCTCAAGGAGATGAGTCATGGGTCGAGAAATTTTTGAAAAGTTGATAAGTGCTTAATTACACATATCTTTTACCTCTAAAAACGAGCTTAAATGACCAAAAACAGACAAAAACTGGCAATGACGTCTATTTTGGCTTTTGTCGACTTCACTCCATTTCTTGAAATTTTTGTGCCCAAGAAACGATTCCTTTTTCACCATAAAATGCTTTTTCCCAAGTGTAGAGCCAATTAGTGTCCTTCACACCGTTTAAGCAATCTTCTTTCAAATTAGAAAGGCACGTTGAAAACGAATGTTCGAAAACTAAAAAGTCGTCCATGAAAACTTCCATCGTCTTTTCAATCATACATGGAAGATACCACTCATACCCTCCTGAACTGCTTGGTGCATTGCATAAGCCAGAAAGGCAGGCGGCGGAAGCAAACCTTTCGTATAGGCAGGTGAATGTGGTCTTCTTTCCTAGATCTTTCGATCAATTGTATTTGAAAGTAACCCAGAAACCATCGAGGAAATAATAGTATTCCATTTCCTGCTAGTCTCCGAGAGCATTTGATCCATAAACGGCAAAGGGAAGTGTCGTTCTGGGGGGGGCTCATCAACTTACGATAATCATATACAAACTCTCCATCCCGTTACAAAGTCTAGTTGGTACTAATTCGTTTTCATCATTGGTCACTACGGTCATCCCTCCTTTTTTTGGCACACAGTGCACTGGGCTTACCCAAGGACTATCCGAGATTGGGTAGATTAATTCGGTGTCAAGAAGTTTTTCAACCTCTTTCTTAATGACATCGTGGATCTTTGGATTAACCCTTCTCTGATGTTGGACCGCTGGTTCGTAGTCCTCTTCCATAAGAATTTTATGAGAACAAAATTCCGGGTTAATACCCTTTATGTCGGAGATTCCAAGCGAGGGCTCCTTTCTCCGGGACCTTGTAGCAACCATTATGAGAGCGGTCTTTTCATCGACACTCAAATCTTTGGCAATTATGACTGGCAACTTGTTGTTGTCTTCCAAAAAGGCATATTCTACATTGAGAGAAGTCCTTAAGTTCGACCTCGGGAGGTTCATCAATTGAAGATTTGGCAGTTTTAGCTTCACAAATTTTAAGTTCCTTTCTAAATTTCCAGCAAATAATTTCCTTGGTTCGCAGGAGGTGAAGGATCAATATTAAGGAGTGCTTCGAGAATAAGAATGTCCCCCTCTGGGTCATAATAGGATTCATCAACTTCCGGTGAAGTTGGATCGTCGGCTAGAGCAAGAAAAGCATCAGCTTCTTCGAGAAGTAGAAAATCACTATCCCCGAAAAGGGTGAGAGTCGGAGAAGAATTTGAAACTATCGGGTCAAATCCGGGAGTGGGATTGCCACTTGCGACCCTCACAAGATAATTCAACAACGTCGATTCGGTTCACCGTCATATCATTATAATTAATCGAGTATCTCGAAGTTTGATCAAGATTGTAAGTAATGGCCTCATTGCCCACTCGAATGGTTAATTCACCTTCGTACACGTCTATCAAAGCACGACTAGTCTTAAGGAAACACCTCCTGAGAATTAGAGGTACTCGAGGGTCTGGTTCAAAATCTACTACCACGAAGATGCAGGAAACTGGAATACACCAACTTTAACGTTGATATCTTTAGCAATACCGATCACCGGGAGATCGAACGGTCCGCTAGTTCTAGTGTCATGCACGTCAGAGTCAGGTTTGGAAGGTTAAGCTTTTTCCACATGGAAAATGGCATGAGATTTATGCTCGCGCCAAGATCGGCCAAGGCTAAGCACTCATCCATTCCGAGAAATTTACATGGAATAAGGAATCTGCCAGGGTCACCAAGTTTTTTAGGTAACTTGTTAAGTATGACCGCCGAGCAATGTTCATTCAAAGGGGTTCTAGCCATCTTACTAAGTTTTTCTTTATTTCCGATTAAGGCTTTAAGAGTTGAAGCAAATTTGGGCATAAGAGTCAAAGCATCCATGAAGCTAATTTCGAAACTCATATCTTTAAAGATTTCGTAGAATTTCTTAATTTGTTCGTTAGCGTTTTCACGGCGCTTTTCATCATTTCGCCTTGAAGGATAAGGAATCGACGGTTTTGGGTTAGGCATCGGCGCATTAACGGGAGCAACAATTGGCTCGGAAACCGGATTTTGGTTTTCAACTAGGACAACCGGAGGTTGGATGTCTTTGGTAATTTCGTTATTAGTAGGAAAAACCCTATCCTTTGTCACCTCGGTTCTACGTTCTACTACTTTAGGAGAAGAAGTAGTAGGAATCGTAGGTCCTTGATAAACAACCCCGCTTCGGGTAGTAATTCCCTTCAAGTCTTCCTTCAGGTTAGTAATCGTATTACTAGGAAGAGAACCTGAACTCGAAGTCGAAGCGGTATTGGAATTTACGAACTTAGAAAGCATTTCCGTTAAATTTGTCATCTGGTTTTGTAAACCTTGGCCTTGATTTTGCATATTCCTTAATGCTGCATCATTAGCCTTGACATAATTCTCAAAATCGGTCTTTGAAACACCTTGTATTTGCGGAGCGGGAGCTTGATAAGGGTGAGCTTGGTAAACCGGCGGTTGACTAGTCGGGGGTTGATAAATTTGTCCTTGGTTGAAGTTATTTCCACGATTTTGATTGAAATTGGTTCCCCGATTTTGGTTGAAATTATTTCCTTGATTCTGATTGAAACGGTTTTGATTGTTTTGAATCGGAGGAAAACCAAGAGGTCGGATTTGGTTCGCAACCATCGGAGGTCTAGAATTGGCATTTCCTTGATTGAAATTAGCTGTAGCAGCTTGTGAAACATACTCTTGAATGTTGTCTCGATAAACATTGCCATCGGTGGCGGGATAATTTCTATAAGAATGAGCACCTCCACAAGTTACACAACTCTACTCAACCGCTTTAACAGGCACGGGATCTTGGGCTTTTTGCTTGTCGATAAGCATAGTCTTCATCATATCGAACTCACTTTGGCAACGACTGCCTTGTTTCGTAAATTACGAACCCTGGATTTACTCTCGATAATTCTCAAGCATTCACGAGGCATCTTATCCAAAAAGTTTCCACCCGCAGCGGAGTTTAACGAGTCTTGATCATTAGCATTCAAAGCATTGTAAAATGTATCTAGTTGATGTAGTTCTAAAAATCCGTGATGTGGACATGCTCGAAGCAAATCATTAAATCGATCCCAAGCCTCGTAAAACAATTCGTCAAATCTTTGTTGAAATCTCGTGATTTCGTTTCGGAGATTTGTTGTTTTAGAGGGAGGAAAGAACTGATTAATGAATTTTGAAACAAGATCATCCCATGTCAAAATTGATCGAGGAGGTTCTTTCTCTAGCCAAATCCGGGCTGATCCTTCTAGAGAAAATAGGAAAAGCATAAGCTTAATTGACGTACTCGGGACGTCCGGAAATCTCATCGTTGAGGTGATCTTATTGAAATAACGGATGTGAGCATGTGGATCCTCTTTATCATGTCCGAAAAACTGCTTGTTTTGAACAAGATTGATCAAACCATGCTTTAACTTAAAATTAGCATTGATTTCGGGAATTATGATTGCGTCCTCGTACCCTTCGGGGGGTGCTTGGAGCAATTCCGCCATAGTCCAGTTATCGGCCATTGGAACTAGGGGAGGATTATCAAAAGGTTCTTCTAAATTAAACGGTTCTACAACAGCCGGTGGAGCTTGTTGTTGACGGTTACGGTTACGGTTGCGGGTTTGAGAACGAGTACGCATGCACAAAATAGAAAAAGTAAATTTATACTATTTTTTTTAAGAATCTATTTTAACGGATAACGAGAAGACAGATTAAACCAAATAATCAAATTTACTTCACGGTAGCTCTTAAAAAATTTACTTTTTAAGGTGAGCCATTCCTCGTAAATGACACAAATGGCAAGTTTTTAAATCTTTGGTTTGGGAACTTATTGATGGATAATACCTCAATGGAAGGTATTATTTGTTGGTGTTCTTTTACCAACTTTGTTTATATTTTTTTTTCTTTTATGGACAATTTTTTTTTATATTAATAATTTTTTTTATATTTTTTATATGATAATTATACTAATAAAAGAAAATAAAAATATTTTTTACTTTTTACTTTTTTTATCTATTTTTATTTTTATAAAAGCGTAACTTTCGAAAACGAAAGATTCTTCAAATCACGATCGACAAATCCAAACGAAAGAATCTTAATCACAAATCCCCGGCAACGGCGCCAAAAATTTGATTCGTTGTAAATAGTATATAATAACATATTAATATTACTTAAGCAAATTCTAACAAATCACCTTTGACCAAGGTAATAAGTCAAAACTTACAAAGAAAATCAATATATATATCCGAAAGTATAATTCCCGGGTCGTTATTCCCCAACAATTTGTGAAATTGAAACCACGTTTTTGTTTGGACAATGATTTGAATGATAACAAAGATTGATTTGATTATTTATTTCTATGAATTAAAAAACAATTAAAATAAGCAAATGATAACAATTAAGCACGAAAACAAATAACGGGAAATTAAGCTTTAACTAAAAACGCAAAACAAGAACCCTAAACGGTGATTAAAAACCCTAAATTTCCAAAATTAAACCTAAAATGAATTTTTCACTTTTAATAGACTCTAATTGACTAAAAAGTAAGTTTAAAGAAAACTAGAACAAAAACGGAATTGAAATGAGCTTAAAAACACAAAAAACGTGAACGGAAACGAATCCCGTTCTTTAAAAATTGAAATTTTGCAATTTTAACCCTACGGAAACAAAACTATTTTTCCTAGGAACTATATGAATAAAGAAAATTTTCTAAAAAAGAATTATATTTTTTTGATTATTTTTCTATTTTTTATGATTTTTTAAAGTTTTTAATAAAAATAAATGTTTAAAAATACTAAACTAAATCTAAAAATCCTGGAAAAATTATAGAAAATAGCTTGAACTAAGAGGGACCTAGGAAAAATAAGCTTGGTTACACAGCTTATCGAATAAGCTACGAAATAAGCTTAAACAGCTTATTAAACTAAAGAGGTTAAAATGTATATAAGTAATAGATTTTGCAAATCTAGAATGAAAAAGACCCCAGGGCACGTTGGTAGTGAGTGTGTGTTGTTGTGTTGCTGTAAAGGTTGAGGATGTTGAGGTCGGGGGTTCGAGCCTTGCTCACCCCCGATTTCCATCTTCCCTTTGATTTATTTATTTATTTATTCTTTTTTTGAAAACTTATAAAAACAAAGTTGTAGACAAGCTAAAAATAAGCACTTTTACTAAAAGAAATTATTTTTGAAAAGCCCTAAATAAGCTGTGAAACAGCTGAAAACATGACAGAACTACTTAACTATATTTTTGGTTTTTTAGAAAACTTTATAAGCTACAAATTCTAAGATAAGCTAAAAACAGACCAAATAAGCTACAAGCTACTTAATAACTAATCTAATAATCTAAACTAAGCGAAATGAACACAAAGAACAGGCTATAAGCTAGAAAATCAAAATAAGCTCTTAATGGAAAACTACAAACCAAACAGACCCTAGGCAGACTTTGAGCTTAAAATTAAGCTAACTAACAAGAACTTTAAGCAAAACAGCTTATACCTACTTAGAGCTTATCCTAAAGACTACTTAAAAATGCTTTTGAAAGGTATTTTGAAAATCAATAAGGCTGAGAAAAAGCTAACTGAAAAAGGACATGCAGGCAGACTACTCTATTTTTTTGTTTTTGAAAATTTATGAAAAAGGAAAAGGACAGTTTTGCAGACTAAATTTATATTAAAACATAAACTTCTTTAAGCAAGGAAAATCTCTTAAACTATATTGATTTACCTATAAATATTGTGCACAAATAAATCATAAGCTAAATCCTACTTTTTACTAATGATAATTGAATTTGATAAAGGAAATTTTTGCAGTTTAAACTGCTGGTTGCAGTTTGCACTTATTTAAAACCAAAACTCAAGAATCAACAATTGTAGGCTAATGACTTGTTTTTATAACATTTAAAACAAAAGCAATTGAGTACTACCTAGTATAGAAGAGAATCTAAAGTAGATATTGTAATATGAAAGATTTAATGTTCACAGGATCAAAAACTAGTAAACATTTGGTTAACTTGATTGTAATCCCGACATAGCTACCTAAATCCTACTTATATAAACCTATTAATGAGATTTAAAGAGATCCAAAAGGCCAAATGGCTATTGACAGTACTAACTCTAGTTAGTACTGTCATTAACCAAACACCCCTTTAAATTCCAAAATTCCATTTTAGCTTATGAAATAGAAATTTAGTGATTAAAACTTAAATACCAAATAATGAACAGATTATAACAGCCTAAACAATCAATTATCAATAAGAAAATAAGCCAGAAACAACAAGCTACTAGTTATGCTAACTATTTTTGAATTTTTATGATTTTTAAGACAAAAGTAAGAAAACTAAGATCTAAGCTATTAAACTTGAAAACGGATGATCAAACATATTTAATAAGCACAAATAGACAGAATTAAGCATAAATAAGCAAGATTATAAACAGAATAAGCAAATTATAAGCTAGAAAATTAAGACATAAATAGTAAATCGGAACTTACAAGTGCCTTAGCTAAACAAAGGCTTATAAATGCTCAAAGAGCTTCTTCTACATCTCTAGCTTATTACAAGGATAAGCTAGTTAAGTCCCATAAGCTCTTCCAGGTTAAGCTTATCATCCAAAAACTCTAGATCCATTTAGCATAGGTATTTAGCTAATTTTAAAGGTTTAAATAGATTAATGATTAAATTTAGCTCAATTCCAAGCTTAGAGACTTGAGAAGAGCTTATGATCAGCTTGTTAGAGGCTTAAGAACAATAACAGCTTATTTAGTAAAGTTTTATATAAAAGAGAACTTGAGAAAAGTAAGAGTAAACTCGAATTCTATTAATGGAAAGTTGATTACAATACTGAAAAGAAGATTACAATAAGCAAACATTAAACTAAGACATTTTGAAAAGAAAATACAAAATAAGCTAAAAAATTCTAAAAACTAACTCCCCCCTCTCTCTCTTGTGTGTGAATGTGAGGGGCTTTTTATAGCCTGTAAATGAAGCTTCTAGGTCTTGGATCACGCTCCTCATCCATTTGATCTTGGCCCTTGATTCTTCCCTCATCATTGGATCCTCAATCGTACCCGTAGGATTAAATGAGTGAGCACACGGATTGCCAACGTGGCATTCCGTGTGTCAGAGCACTTGTGCTTCTTTTGTACTCATTTTAGTGCAAAAATCTAATGATTGGTGTGTTTCTTGTCAGACTCGCGTGTCATTCTTCTTGGGTTTCAACCAATGAGAGCCTCTCATTACGTATAACTCTGCCACCATGACACTTAGTACTCGAATCATTCTTCCATGTCATCAATTATGATTTGCCCTTTGTTTTTGACTTGGATAAAACGCGAAGAAGATGATGAACAGTAAAAAGCTATTACCCGCCTTTTTTAACTGTTTGGGTAGGGGTTTGACTCGGGTGAAATGGGTTTTGACCATGGGTTTTTATAAAAGAAATGGGATTGGGCCGAGTTATGGTTAACAGGTTTTAGATTTGGGTTAATAAAAGAAGTTAATGACCGTTATCTCTTTTATATAAAAGAGATAACGGTGTTAGGGTTTTTAGGACTTATGGTGAATTTATGTTAACATTAAGGGCATTTTGGGAATTTTTGAAAGGTTTTGTCTCCTAGTAGTTGACCAATGTTGACTTTGAGCTGACTTTTATCCTTTCTTGCTATCAAATCCCCGGCTTTTGTACACTCTTTTTCCATCTCGTGTTCATGTTTGTCCGATTTTGACCGTTTTCTTGCGATTTTTGCTATATCCATACCTACACAATCACAAAGACAAAACAAGCAAGATACAAGCATTTTAAGCACAATTTTGTCTTTTATGGGTCATTTTTGATATAAAATGGATATGTGTTTTCACACATATCAAGTTATAAGATGGTTAGGCTTAGGTATTCGTTCCCACGATCCAGCCAGAACCGGAGGGATCTATCCAGGGACAATCCACTAGTTAGTGTAGAAGTCCTTAGGTATGATATAAAAAAGGAATAAAAGTAAGAATAAGGAAAAGTGCTACTGAGATGGAGCTAGTACTGGAACAAACCCAACAAGATACTAGTCATGAAGTCTCGGTAAGCACTGAAGGGGTTGAAGAATTAAAAAGAAAAGTTAAGATAAAGGGTGAAAAGAAAGAAGCCCTCCTTACACTTAGGCAGAAACCGGGTCAATACATAAACTGTCAAAAACACTAAGCTGTTGTCTGGTATTGAAGACAGTCGTCATGGACCCAGTGACGCAATGCACAACCCTTCTCAGCTACTCAAGGTCTCTCAAAAGACTCTTGTTTCATTTCTCACGGAGATTAAACACATTTCTATCGACTTTCTCACTCCAAGTTAGTTGGTATTGAAAAGGTGGTAGTCTGCTCCAGCCTTCGATTACTAAAAACCAAAGTGCACTATCGAGTCTAGAGCCATAAAAGAGATCATCCATAAATCTCATTAGGACAATTATTCAAAATATGCTTGTTAATTCACACAATGTGAAAACAAGAAATATATCGAAAGTCCTATGCATTATCCTTGTGATTTTGCCAGAACATTAGAGTGATACCTAAAAAGTATTCACAATGAAGATAGAAATACTTCCACAGCCAACATCAAACAAGATCTGCGGTAGGTGACTTATGAGATCCTACACGGATCTAACTTGTGATACTGGATATTGATTCGGTCCAGCTTATGAATTGACGGATGAATTTTGAAAAAGTTAAAACTGTTGGTGTGTTATAAAAACCGTTTGCATCATAACACACCGACTGATTTCCTAAATCAATTTTCAATGTTATATCCATGGGAAGCCTTACAAGGGTATCTGAACATAGGAAAGCTGAACACGAATTGGCAGCTTAATTGGGAAGATAGTAACTTACTGGTTCACTCTTACCGTGTTGTCTACTTTGAGACGCTCAGGTAATGAGAACGGCTAGTGCAGCTGCGAAACCCTGTCAAGGAGATTCTTCGGAATTCTACCTGATCACAAGCAGTATTTATACTGATTAACAGGGAACCGTGGTTGTTACAACCATATTCGACGAAGTCACAAAGCCACTTTCGTCTATATATGTTGTTTATTACTAACCCATTCATGCAGATTTCCCGACGATGGCAGCAGTTATCCGATGACAAGTCGAAGCCAATACCACATGCTTATACTCGACCGACATAAGTAAAAACATCATGAAAGCTCAAGTACATATTTCAAGACTTCCGCTACTCTGATACCGTACGTCTTTCTTGAAGTGATAAAGTATTAAAGTGATATCGCACGGCCTTCATAAATTGACAAAGTGTTAAAGTTAAAGAATACGAAGAAAGATGGTTACACACGCTTTCAACATTAAGAACAGTATGAGCATGTCGGTCCAGAAGTCATAAGATCACAAGAAGGCAAAGATTACAAGATGGCGAAAAAATATTATAGTTGGTTGATGATCTCAAGAAGCTCAAAGATCACATACTAGTCAAGAAAAAGATACAAGCTAAAGCCTAAAAGTCTAAAGTTTGCTACATCAAGATTCACAAGATAAAGATCAAGATAACAAGACTACGAGCTAAAGATTGAAGACATTCATAGAATGTAGAGCTTAAGTTTTTGTAAATTGGAGTGACCTCCCTTAGGGGAAGATTGTTAGAAATCGAGAAAAGACTCGGTCACTTCCAAAAGTGTAATAGTATAGCGCGTTGATAGTAGTTTTATATACTAATAAAATATACAATATAATATTCCAAAAGAGTAATTAAGAGCTTTTCTAAAGTCTCCCTTAAGAAAAGCTCACTCTAAAAGATATATATAATATATAATACGTATATTTAACCGGGAAGTATGATCACACGGGTCGTTTCCCCAACGACTTGCGAAATTGAAACCTCGTTTTAATTCGGATTATGATTTGAATGAGAGAAAAGATATTTTTGAGTATCTATAACTACTAAATAAAAGCAACAATTAAAATGAACAATTAAAAGCAATTAAACATTTAAACAATTAACGGGAAACAAGTAAAACGTGACAATTAAGCAAATACACTAAAATTAACTCCTAAAATGCAAACTAAATTTCTAAACCTAAGACAGGGTAAAAGAAAATTTTAAGTTAAAGAAAAATATTTTTTTGATTATTTTTGAATTTATTATGAATTAAAAACTATTTTAATCTAATTAAATCCTAAAAATA
>BQNB010129102.1:0-14091 GCA_026074375.1 Tanacetum coccineum
TCGACATGCTCTTAGCTAGTAGTGGCTTTTGGCTCTTTAGGCATATTCTTTAATTGACTTAAAATTTCTTTGTCATTATTATTTATCAATTCACTTATGTCAGTGATTACTTTCGCAGAGGCCTGTTCAATGTCGTTTTTATTGATAATTTTTTCAAGTAAATCAATAATCTTTGACTGACTTTGTTTTATTTCAAGGAGGTCAGTGCTTACAGTTTGAATGCTAGCCATTTATTCACCAATAACTCGGTTGAGTTGATCTTGATTTTTGCTAAGAGCAGTAGTAAGATTATGAACTTCGTTCTTGGTTACTTAAGGTTCTATGTTAAGGTTTTCAAGATTTTTATGGATGCTTCGAGTCTGTCGACTTTAGCATTTAAATCTTTGAGTAACTTAATGTATTTACTCAAGTCAGTCTCTATGTCCTTTTGGAGTTGGTACCAAAACTTGTTGAACGTAGAAATCTTAGATTTTGAGGTTTTTTCACTTTGATCTTTGCTAAGCCCAAAGTAAGATAGGAGTTTGGAGATTCCTATCCAATTTCTTCCAACAATTTGATTAATATTGTTAGTTGAGTTTATAACGTTAGCAACGCTAGGATTAGCAGTGCTAAAAACGTATTTCCTAGAAGTTGGATCAATTCCTTCGTCTAATTTTTTAAAGTTTAGGATTTTTCCTTTTTTGTATATGTGCGAGGTAGTTTTAGGGGAACAGTTAAAGATTTTTGAACAACTCATCCGTGAAGGATTTTGTGTAAATCTTCTTTTAGAGAATCTATATTTTGAGACATTATTCTCATGCTTTTACTTATATTTGAAGAAGATGCTTCTCCAATGTGTGGTGTTTCTCCAATGTGGAGTTTATTTCTTTTAACTTGAGTTGATGGTTTTTGACCAATTAATTTTTTATTTTTAGCAATGTCGATTGCCCAAGTTTCATCAATAGGTTTTATCGTAGCAAATTTGCTACCTTCAACACTACCTATTTCGTTAAAGAGGTCATCGATTTCGATATACTCTTTCTCTTTGTAGTCTATGCTGTGATGACTGGATGTCAAAGCATATGCGACTAGATAGGTGATGCTAAACACCTTGTTGCCTGGTTTCATAAGGTCTGATCTTTCAAACTCATGTACAAAGGCAAGGGTCTGATCTAGGTCTTTAGTGTCTAAACTTAATCCATATTGAGGATAAACAGTAAACATAAATCTAGAATAAGCAAGATTTCCTCTTGCAATTCCAAGGATACAATCCTTTCTGGACTCAATTCTATTATCTAGGAGAGCCATTTTTATAGGAGTGTCTATGCCACTTCTAAATTCTGATTTAATTAAAATTTTGACTGCTCCTAAATGGACGCAACTAATTTTATTTTTGACTTTAGAATTTATTTTTGATAAACTCTTGTTTATTTCATCCTTAGTGATTAAGGGTAAGTAAACAGCTCCGGTGGTTTCAGAAATGTCAACATGCATTTCTTTTGAGTTAACAAAATAATAAATTTCATTTTTTCGTTTTAACAAAGGATTTAAAATTCCCATTGATCTAGGGATTTTGAAAGCTTGTTCTTTGTTTAACAAAAGTTTTTGTTTTGAAATTTTGTTTAAAAGGTCTTGTTTTATCATAAGACTAACATCAAATCCATGTCGGGATTCCGAAAAGGTAATTTGATGGTTTTCATCATCTTCATGATGATTATGACGTAACCCTTACGGGCTTGTTACACCGTATAGGCTTGTATATGGGCTTGGACTTATTCAACATCAAGAATGACTACGACATAGGTATAGAAGGTCACCTATGCCATAATTAAGCCTGGTACAGCTTTTCTTCATTTTCTATTAAGTTTCTTCTCAATTCCGTATATCTTTATTCCAATGCTCAAATATATCATACTAATCAAATAGGAAGCAATTAAGTATACATTCTTGTAAAAACATAAGAATTGTGAGCATATAGTAAGGGAAAATGATAAAGAAATATTGACAATATTTGATGTTATTAAATATCCCCCACTTGACTTCTATTTGCTCTCAAGTAAACTTTTTAAATCATTTCTAAAAAGATATCTCCCAAGTTATTTTGGAAGACACGAATTTAAAAACTACATATGCCATATATCTCAAAGTCGAACACCTCACTAGTCTACGTGTTTCATCTTCGAGGTGATCACTTAATTGCACAGTTGTAGCATGTGTTCTATCATAGGCTTGGTGAGTATACAATACTCTATGACTAGAGCTAAATTCTAAACAATCCTCAAAGACGATATAGGGTGAACAAATGTAAGGCTTAAGGTGAATCATTCTTGATGCAATCTTTACCAATAATGTAACTTGAGCAAAGACGACAAAACCACAAGTGAACAAGTGCCAAGTGATTGCTCATCTAATACCCAAGCACACTAAAGGTTAAGATTAAAAGCAACTAAGAATGATATTGGGTAGGTTAAGACATGGGATGCACATATAAAAGGTGTAAAAATGAAAAATAAACAAATAAATAGTCTAAAACTCATACTCTCCCCGTCCCTAGTCACCACTCATCTAATGGTCTGAGTGTCAAGATGAAATAATCTGATCATCATCAATAATGAGACAGTGTGCCACAATGTCAATATCTAGTTTGCCATACAAAATCATCAAGGAAAAGGGGTATGTACACTAGCTCAACCTTCAATCAAACTCGTTGGTTTATAAATGTCACCAACTCTAATCATCCTTGAACTGTCTATGAGGTAATCATCATCACTAACTATGGACTAGTGTTGTTTATAATGTTGATTCTCAAGTTCGACTTTTATAATGCAATTGGTTTCTAAGGCGAATGAGATGTACACTAGCCCATTCTTCACATATCAAAATTTTGGTTGGTTTTATAATTTTAACCAACACCTACACTATCATCCTACATATTATTATTATTATTATTATTATTATTGTTATTGTTATTATTATTATTATTATTATTATTATTATTATTATTATTATTATTATTATTATAAATCAATTTATTAGAAACTCAAGAGATTTATAAAACATTAGTAGGAAGTCGAGATACTATCTGGGCCCCTACTCCTTTAGCTACATCAAAACCAATCCTATTAAAGATATAGACAACAACACGTGCCCTAATGTCTTGAGCTATGGAGAACTTTCGGATCTGCTTTAGTAAGGTAACTGCGTCCTCCTTTAATTCTCCTAATAAAGAGAATGAAAAGGGGAGAAACCCATATCCAATAGTCGCACACTTAGCCTCATACTTGACACGTTTACGTTGTGCCACATCAATCACCGCAACGCCGAGCGCGAAATCAGCCATCCCGGTCTGTGTCAAAGGCGAAGACCTAGTTAGATCCACACACACATCAAGCCCTCCGTCCCACGAATAAAGTAACATATCCGCCGGACGTAAGGGTTTATCACATCCCCCTCCAACCCGATATCAATTTCCTTACCAGCTAAAATCCCTGACCGATGGCAGATGTCGACAAGGGTATTGCGCACAACATTATCATGATGTTTAATACAATATTCTTATTATTATTATTATTATTACTATTATTATTATTATTACTGCAGCATGAAGTATCTAATAAGTACAAATCATCCCCTCACTTGAGATAAACAATGTCACAAAATAATAAGGACTAGGGGGTCTTCATCGATCAAAAGTGACAAGTCTTCCACAAAAGCATAATTCCCGAATCCCTCTACTCAAAACAAGAACTTAAGTGACTAACAACTCTCCGACCATGGATTAAAGACTACATGGTTGGCTAGGCGAAACGGTGTAACGAAACAATACATATATGAGGTTAAGAAATGAAAGGATGGCTCAAAAGGATTTTACTAAGGGTATCTTGCACTAAAAGTGAGTGCAACATTACGGGAGGTTGACAAGTGATGACATCAAGTAACGTCACTTTTATAGCATCATTTATCCCAGGTAAATAACCTATTTGTACAATTATTGCAAAGAATTGTTACTTAATCGTTCGTATTTGAGAATTGCAGTAATTATGGAGTACTTGGTAAAGATTAGCTAAAAGGAACGCATTTTAGAGCTTAAACGAAGAAATATGAAGAAACTAATTCTAACATCCTATACGCCATATCCATCAAGGAAGATACAATGTATCTGTGCTTGCACTTCACAAAAGACAACGAACAAATAAAGATCAATACGCCGTATCTAAAGGAAGCATATACGCCATATTCATTATAAAGAAATAAAATATTATGGAAGATATCGAACGTGGTTCCTACTCCAAGAAACCCTTGATACGCCATATCCAAGACTTTTGATACGCTGTCTCGACCAAAGTCCAGACCTTATAAATAGAAAACCTAAAAACGGGTTTTCAGGGTGCTTGATCATATGTTTTATACCTTAACCATAAAAGTCAATTTTCAAAAGATAAGAAGAGGAGAAGAGGTCGAGCAAAGCAATTAATTCCATAGGAAACACCTTGTAATCTCTTATACTCTTGTAATCGTTTAATTTTTGGTATCATTTGTTAACTCGGTTAGTTTACCTTGGTTGAATTATTACTCTTGTATTGATTATGACATTTGATGGCTAATACCCTTAGGTATTAGCCATTATTATGAAGATTTGAATGTTTGGTTTATTTAGATCGATTGCTTAATTTATCATTGAATGCTTGTTTATGTTTATCAATTTATAGTTGTTTACGTGCTTTTGTATGTGACCTATCATTCAACTGGATCTAGTAATACAGACCAAGTAAGTTAGATGTCGGGATGGCTCTCCATATAGTGATTTATACATCTAGACCAATAGGATCACAAATAATGACCTATCTTTGCCTTTAGATTGTGAGCTTAGTTGGACCGGTAGGTGACCTTTAGGATCAACGAGTATGTTCTTAATCAATTGGTAAAGACTTGGCCAGTGGACTACTAGTGTATAAATTGCCTTTAAGCAGTAAGTGGGTAAAGTCTCTATGAGATAGCTATTAACAAGATCACCATTGCTTTAATCCCTAAGATAGATTATAATCAGCAAATAAGGATGCTTTATGCGGATACGTTTAATTGTGACAGAATTCTTCATATCTAGGTCTTAGGAAGAAGTAACGCCTAAGTCTTAAGAATGATATGCCGCCTCGAGATAAGTAATCATTGCACTAAAATAAACAAACCAGCGTTCTAATTAGATTAATCATGGCTAATACAGTTTTTTATATTTGGCTAGACCGCTCTTCTATCTTTTGTTTGTCTGCTTGCATGTGTTATTATGTCTTAAATTGATCTAAGTCACCACAAAACCCGTGCCAGTCTCTCGGGCTGAAAACCCCCCTTATCCGTTAGAATTAGGATTAACATAGGTTTAGCATAGGTTTAACATAGAATAGAATTAACTTAGTTTAGTAAACCAAAATATTAATAAATTGAAAGATTGTTTCTCGCTCTTAGTGATCGACACCCTACTTACCACGAAACTCCATATGACTGAGTACATTACCCGTTAAAGTGTTGTTTTAGGTAAAGTCAGGAAAATATAAATTTAAAACTTAAACTTTCATAATTAGAACCTCACAATGACACAACAAGTTTTTGGCGCCGTTGCCGGGGAGTGAAAATTTAATCTTGATTTTTATTTGATATTTTGGTTTTTAGCATTAGATTTGTGACAACCGTCAATTTTCGGAACCTTAAATAACTATGTTACCCTTTTACTTTTCGAGTTTGACTTGACTTTTGACCGTTTGACCTTTTATCGTCAAAAAAAAAAAAAAAAAAAAAATTTCCGCGTAACCGATAATTTTCCAAAATTTATTTTAATAATAAATCATAATTATTAGTACATAATTCTCATAATTTTTTTTTATTTCAAACTTAGTTGGCTCGAAAGCGACAACAACGCGTACCGACACGAGACTAATGAGATTTTATTTATTTATCGAAATTTATTTAATAAAAATATTTAATAAATTATTTTATATTTTATTTAAAAACGTTGTTGAAAACGCGATCATTTAATTAAGATTTTTTTTTTAATTTTACGGACAAACGTTACCCGTGAGACCCAATGGTTACCAAATAAATAATAAACAATTTTAAAATGAACATTACAAAATATTTACGAAATATGGTCGAGTGAATACTCATTTTCGATGGAAAAATTATTTGAAAAACAATGGCGCAAGTTTCGTCTTTTGAATCATCCGTTAACTCGACCAAACGAGACCCGAACCGTTATTTAACAAAAATTACCCAAAGTTCACTTCTAGTCCCTCTATTATATTTTCAAATTCAACCCTAAAGAATTATACACTTTTCATTTACATTTAAAACCTTTATATATATATATATAAATCTAACAAATTTCTTTCATTTATAACAAATCTTATACACATACAACCCAAATTCTCTCTCCCCCTCCTCTCCAATTTCCGGCAGCCACCACTGCCCGGCGCCGCCGCCGGAAAAACTTTTCCGGCGAGCCTCCATCTTCTCCGGTAGATTTTTTTGGCGAATCCTTGCCGCACTCCTCCCCCCTCTTTCGTCGCCTACAACCGCCAACAACCGCAACAACACCATCCACGGCAGCAGCCGCCGGCCACCGCCATGCAACCCATCACCATAACCAACACCCTCACCTCGCCACCATTTCCGTCACCCCGCCGTCACCACAACAACAGCGGCGGCTTTACCAGCCGCTGCCGCTGCCGTGGCACGGCCATGGGTTGGCCGCAGCCATGGTTAACTCCACCACGAAACACCCCTAAAGACCCCCAAAAACCTTCGATCTATTGCCTATTTTTCCGTGCATGATAGTTACATCGATTGTAAAATAAAATAAATAAGTCGGGTAGTTGATTGGGTTTGATTTGTTGTCGAATAGGGCTGTCCGCCCGCAAACACCATTGTGTGCGGATCGACAATGTACAGCCACCACAGCCGCACCATGTGGTGTCGGGCTGTGGCGGCGCAACCCCTCGGGGGTGCCTCGCTGTGCTCACCCGCATGACGCCACCGCTGTGGCGGCGGCCGAGCCGGCTGTGGCCACCACAGCCACCACAGCCGCGCCATGGTGGTGTCGGGCTTGTGGTGGTGATTCCCCTCCTTTTGTTAATTTATTTCGTATAATTTATTTTTGATCATTTATTAATTTTTCCGATGTGAAATCGTGGTTAAAAAGGGCGTTTGGATTTGTATATAAATCTGCCATTTGGGGCGTTTGATGGAGGTAACAACCAAGTATGGGATGTTTGGATATGAGTTTTAACACTTTAAACTGGGTGTTTTGGGAGAAAAAATTGGGGGGGGGGGGGGGGGGGCTGTAGCCCCTAAATAAGGGTGCGTTTGGTTTTACTTGAAATTATTATTATTGTAAACTTGGCTAGTTATAAATTATTGAGACGCGAAATACATTGTTGTATTGATTGATAAGAGTGGGAAATTATGTATTTTTATATACATGGAAACGTTGTATAAACGGCAAGGTCATGCCGAAATTTCTAAAAATCTATATACTTATAAAGTTTTCTCTTAAATTTCTATTACCTTAAAAAAATCCAATAAAAGGATAAACTTATATAGTCTTTATATATTTATCAAATTATAAATATACAATAACCCGGTGAATAATCGAAAACTATACCTTTACAAACGATATAACTAATTTAACTAAAATCGTCAAGAAAATAAAACATTAACTTATAATATATTATTTTATAAGTCACGACTAAAATATTAATATAAACTTTTATAAAAATTTTAAAGGCATTAATTGTCTAACTTGTAACCTTAAAACGTATGTTTACGTTTATTAAATAAATCTTTAATGAATTCTTTAGTGATTTCCGAATACGTTTCGAATAATATTGTTTAAATTAAATCTCTCACTTTTCTTATGTATATAATAATAATGCTTGTAAAGAATTGCATACCTTAAATAATACACTTTCGAATATTTGCCTTTGGTTATATAATTCTCGTCATGAATTATACGCGTCCGTTTTCATATGTAATGTATATATGGGATATACATTACATACTCGTTTTGTCATTTTGTTTATTTTATTTGGCCAACGACCGAAATGTTATAATTTTAAATTGAGTCTTTTTATTTTTGAGTCGTGTCGATGTAACTATCCATCGGAAAAACCCCAAAACTTATACCTCCCTAAATGAATGGAGCATTACCGCTAGGATTAATTGCAACTTCGCGATCGTGACAAGATATTCGTTGACGCCACGTGGTTATTAGATTATTCGATTATTGCTTACGAGCAAGGTGAGTTCATAGCCTCGCATTTAAATCTTTTATACTTTTAAAACCCGCGAGGGAGATACATGCTTGTTTTGAAAAATCGAACACAGGTGATTTTATTATGTGAACGTTGCTATGAGTGTTATGTTGTGGCCCTTCCTTCATGAACCGTCAATCACCGTTAACCGGTGAACGCTGATGCAATAATAATAGATCTATTTTGGCCTAACGACCTTATCGGGCGAGTGTTCCTGGCGAGGCATACGGGGACATATTGTATTAGAATCGGGAGTGTTGTAGCACTATCACTCCAGGTTGGGCACATGGTTAAGGTTCGTTTCGTGGTTCTCCTTAGCATCGTTGTGATTGTTCTATGAACTAAATGTTTTGCTATGCTTGTGTTCAAAATGATTGTTTATAAACTCTATGAATTCACTCAACGTTTTCGTTGACTTTTTAGCATGTTTATCTCAGGTATATGCTTGCTAGCTTGGATGGGATGGAGTGCGGATATCGAAGGACGTGGACTTGGTGAACTTTGCACATATGATAAAATGTTTTCTTTTAAAGAAACTTAAACATGTTGTGGATTATTTTGAAATGAGTTTTTATAAAGTTATTGGGACCTTGTAACTCTGATCTTTTTAATAAAAATTGAATACAGTTTACCGTGACTCGTGAGCTTATATTATGAAGTAGCACCCTGGTATGTGCTTAACTACACATACCTTTTACCTTTAAAAACGAGCTACAATATCCAAAAACGGACTCAAAATGCCAAATATATGCTTGTTTTGCTAATTATGTTGTGCAGGAACGGGATATCTCACAAAAAGACGGAAAACCAAATCAAAAAGCGACAATAGGAACATGAAATGGAAAAGTGTGTGAACGAAGCCAAATCAAAGTAAAGGTCTACTCCGAGAAGAAAAAGCAAAGAAAAATAAAACTTGAGGGGTCAAAATGCACCCCTAAGTTATATTATCATATAACCTCAGGGGCTGATTATGCCAATTGGGAAACTTCATTTATGAAAGAAAGAAAATGGGAAAAAGAGAATGCCAAGAGGAAAGATGTGGAGGGGCCTTTCTTGTACACAAACCAAACATTCCCTTAATTCATCTTCAACCTCTTGGGGTGAGAACATGCTTTGTTTTACAAATTGGACGTAAGTGTACATTTTATACTATGATTACGTGTTTGCCTAAGTAGCCATAACCCACTGACCCCATTATCATGAACTGTCAATTACTGGATTGTGAGCGCGAATGTTATAAATAGATCTATTTGGGATTGGCATCCCTGTTTGGGTGAGTAGCGCTCACTGTGCCAGGTTACCGGACAACAAACATATACCATGTCTGATTGGGATGTTGCGGGTTAGAACATCATTCACGGACATTTATTGGCAATTTATTGGCAATTTATTGGCAATTTATTGCATTCATACATGTCGAGCTTCAGTGTCATGAGCTTAGGAAAACAGTTACTTTTTATGATGTTTGCATTTGTTGCTTAATCATACATTTGAAAATCTTGTGGTCCTACTATTGATTTACATAAACCTATGAATTCACCAACTTTATGTTGACGTTTTAAGCATGTTTTCTCAGGTCAATAAGGCACGAGGTACAGTGATACATTGGTAGTCAATAATTGAAGAGTCATATCAAAGATTTGGGGTCTTATTACATTTTGAGGACAATTGTTATAAACCGAAATCTTTATTTATACTGTTGAACAATTTGAAGCTATGAGCTTATGTAAAAGACAAGTATTTTGTTAATCCAATGTATCTTTTTCAAACGACACGTTTAGTGGTCGTTCTCATATCTTATGGTATTGATCTATGAAGTAACGCTATCGGATATACATTATATTCCGTTGCTACCCAGATTTAGGGGTGTTACACGCCGCGCATTATATACTTGTCTTATTTTTCATATGTGATATATATTAAGTATATATATTACATACTTAAACTTGTTCTTCGACTTTTTTTATATACATTTTAATGTATATTCACCGCCACGTATTATACATTTACTAATCTTTCTTATGTAATATATACAGAATATATATGGCATGCTTTGCTTTTTCCTTTCGATTTATTTTATTTAACCAACCACCAAACTTTTACAAGTTGAAATCTAAACCTTTTATCAATGTGTCGAGTTAATGTAATCATCCATCGGAAAACCCAAATATATCCTCCAAAACGAATGGGTCATAACTGTTAGGATTAATTGCAACTTCTTGGATGCGACAAGATATTCGTTGATGCTACATGATTATTAGTTATTGATTGTTGCCTACGAGCAAGGTGAGTTCATAGCCTCGCATTTAAATCTTTTTATGTTTTAAAAACCCGCGAGGGAGATACATACTTGTTTTACAAAATCGAACATAGGTGATTTTATTATGTGAACATTGCTATGAGTGTTATGTTGTGGCCCTTCCTTCATGAACCGTCAATCACCGCTAACCGGTGAACGCTGATGCAATAATAATAGATCTATTTTGGCCTAACGGCTTGTCCGGAGTGTGTTCCTTGCGAGGGCATACGGAGACATATTGTATTTAGTATTAGGAGTGCTATCACTCCAGGTTGGGTACATGGTTAAGGTTCGGTTCGTGGCTCTAGCATCGTTGTGAATGTTCTATGAACTAAATGTTTTACTATGCTTGTGTTCAAAATGATTGTTTATAAACTCTATGGATTCACTTAACATTTTCGTTGACGTTTTAGCATGTTTATCTCAGGTATATACTTGCTAGCTTGGATGGGATGGAATGCGAATATCGAAGGACGTGGACTTTGTGAACTTTGTACATTCGATAAAATCTTTTAAAGGAAAATTGTCATATTGTGACTTACTTGGACATAAGTTTTCTAAAAGTTATTGGGACCTTGTAACTTTGATCTTTTTAATAAAAATCGAATGTAATCCTTATTAGTAAACGTTTCTTTCAAATTCGTTTACCGTGACTCGTGAGCTTGTATTATGATGTATCACCCCAATATTGTATTCCGTTGCGTTGTAAATTTGGGGGTGTCACAGATTGGTATCAGAGCACGAGTCATAGCGAACTAGGTCGTTTTTCAAAACCTGGACTATGACTGTTATCGAAAAATTTTCACGAGTCGTTCACCGATATCCGATATCCGCGCGCCCAATCCTTCCCGATCCTTTATGTGCTTGTTGCTAGGCCTTTGATTGTATACTTTATACCAAGCGTGCGGTATAAAAAGTAATTATATATGTATGTGTATATATATACACGATATCCGTCCTTCGACGAACTGCTATACCTTTATATATGTCATTCGATTCATCGCTACGCGCGTACATTCGAGTTGTACTATTGATATTATGTAATGGGGTCACCATTATGATACGATTTAATAAATTTCGTATATGTGCCATATGTACATTTACATTGCAATATTATATAGATTTGAGGCTTTGTTAGATTTTGGTTGTGTTTTGGAACACAGGAACAAGGTGAAACTAATTCTTCTACGATCTTGATTGGTATAACATGGTGAGTAAATCCAATTACTAGTATAATCTATGTTTTCGCGTTAATTCGTTATTGATAAATGCTTGCGGTGAAATCCGTTGAGAACTTGCGTAGATTAGATTGAAAGCATTATTGGAAAAGAATTAAACAATTTGAATATTGTGTATAGGTAAGTTTAAACTTGATATGAATTGATTTTTGAGTCAAAAAAATAAATAAACTTTTGGAGCGATTCGTAATACACGGTCTTGAATGCAAAATTTGACACGTATTTTGAGATTCGAGATTTCATAAGAACTGATTTTTAATTTTAAAATAAGATCAAGTTTATTTTTACGAATCTTTTAATATAAGATGGAGCTCATAACTCCTTATAATGAAGGAACTGGAGCAAAATCGAAATACACACTTTAAGCAAAAAAAAAAAAAATGTCAAACACTTGAAATTATAAATTAAAAGCTGATAGAAATTTTAAACAGCGATTCGAGCACTTTCGAAACAGTTTTAGCCTTCCGGCAAAACACGAAAGTTGTTCGGAATGTCATTTTACTTTGTCGCGAGGCTTGTTTATTTTTAAATCACTTGATAATGGGTCAAAAATGAAAGTCAAATTTTTACATCTCCTTAAAAATAAAATAAGTTTCAGAAGAATTTTGTAAGAGCATTTTAGTCATTTTCCGTCGAGATTCAAATCTCGACTAAAACTAAAAAGTTGTTCGAAACAATGTTTTACATGAAATCTCTTTAGAGTCCGAGTCACGAAAATGGAATATAACGGGTCAGTTTTGTAAAAGCATACATATAGACTTATCAAAAAAATCAAACGTTGATTTTAAAAAGTCAATGGGGCAAATTTGAATCTTGTTGGATAATTATAAAAATAATAAACTCTCATTATTCTTACTAAATACGTTTATGGTGTATAAGAAATAGATGTTAATAAAATATGACACAAGTGTCGAGATTTTAAATCTAATAATTATATCGATTACGGTAATCCGATAACCGGGCCTATTAAAAATAGTAACTTTCTTGAAATGGTCGCTTTTACAACAAGTTAAGTGATATTAATTAGAACGCGCAAGTGGATTTCTCATCGCATACATACTTATATTATTTTTATCAAGGATATATAAGATACGAAGTTCGTATCGTTCAATCATACTTTATTACTTCTCTATTTACGCGACACTAATACAGGTCGTGGTCGAGCACGTTGAATAGACGCCTCACTGTTTTAGAGAGAAGCAATCTGACTCCTAGTGTGGACAATTCCAGCTATCGAATATATCGTCCGTTTTCCTCATTCGATTACATTGATCCTTAATTCACTACTTCTTGTGCTTGCTATGATCCTTGATCCCAACCACCTTAATATCTTTTTATGAACGATTTATAAAAAAAAATTATATAAATATATACAATAATTTATAAAATGTTTTATCAAACTAAATACCAAATTGCGTCGATTTCCATAAGAAGACAAAGCAAAAATGTGATTCTCAAAATGATTAAACAATAGTTGATGTGTTTCTCAAAAAAATAAAAAATAAATAAATAAATAAATAAATAATATATATATACATATAAATAAATAAATATTTCTTTCTCATTTCTATGTCAAATGAGTTACTTATTTTCAAGAACGGGTCAAAAGAAAAAAAAAACAAAAAAAACAAAAAAAAAACTTTTATCATCATATATGGTGGGTAATAATCGAAAAGTTTTCTTTTTGACGAGGATGGATGTGTCGTCGCTTGGTCCTCAATTATGCATAGCCTAGCTAACTATTCATAATTCAGGAAGAGCTACGTTGTGTCGGATTAATCGTCGCCTTTAAACTGGTGGTTTTGGATAAATGTTTGGGTGAGAACACTTCCAAATGGTGGATCCTTACGCAAGTAATCTTATTTGACGTGATTTCGTATGAACAAGTTCAAACTCTCTTGCGTTCCTTGAAATCTTTCCTTTCAGTTGGTGTTGACTTAGAAAATCATCTTCACCGAATAATTCCGAAAAATACTTTTGTGTGTCATGTGTAGCATGTGAAATCCCCTCTAAATTACAGTGTTGTTGATGAAATACCAAGAGACCTGATACCGACACTGAGAAGGAATTTTAAAGAGGCCAGAAGACTGCCAAAGTAGATGAAAGCCGAGTTCGAGTAACTCCGAGGCTAATGAAAAAGACTTCCCCAACATCAAATGCGTATTACTGTGCTTTCTCTTGTTGCAACGATCGATAATTGTGAAGGAAATCATCCTACGATAAAACAAAAATCACTCTGGTGTTACCAATTGAAGACTAATGAAAAAGACTTCTC
>BQNB010129103.1:1421-14426 GCA_026074375.1 Tanacetum coccineum
ACAAACACAAAAACAAGCATATACATTGTATTTTTCACACGTTTTTGGTTATTTGGGCCCATTTTATAAGGTAAAAGGTATATGTAAAATAGCACATACTAGTTTGCTTTTAAAATAGGGCACAAGTTCTTAATGTGAGTTTTACATGTTTATGTGTTGCCTAAGTTTCCTTACAAACCACTATTGCCCGAACTATCACCGTTAGTCACCTATGGCCAATTGGATTGGTTAAGTGAGCGCAAATGAATAAATAGATCTATTGGGACTAATTATCCCTATCTGCCTTGGTTCTATTTAACGAAGAACAAGCAGATATATGTCATGTCGATTGTGCATTGTGGTGGTCTTTGGTTTAGGACACCAGTTAGGGCAGGAATACTATGTGGCATGATATGATATGCCCTGTTGTTATTAGCATCGGTGTCATAAGCTTAGCGTAACAGTAAATACTTTTTATGTGATGCTGTATCTGTTATAGTAGTCGCATGCGTTTTGAAATCTTGTGGTCCACACTTGTATTAACTTAAACTTATGAATTCACCAACATTATGTTGACGTTTTAAACATTTTTTTCTCAGGTGCTTAGCTTGGCTTGATTCTTGATGCTAAATGGAGTCTATGTGCTATGTGACTTCGCCAATTTTAAGACTTATCTATTTATATACTCGTTGTCATTGTCAACTTTATTATGCTTCCGCTACATTTAACTTTCATATGATCTATTGTAAAACTTAATTAAATTTTCTTTTATGCAACGAGTACACATTTTCAAACGTCCATGATTAGTGGTCATCCTTTATTGCTTTGTGTTCGGATTGTTATGACGTCACGCCCTCGGACACGTATTCCGTCCAGGCCCCGTCTGGGGGTGTGACAAATTGGTAATCAGAGCCAAGGTTATAGAGAACCAGGTAGTTATACTAGGTCTGGTCTATAACCAGTATGTGATCCTATGTGCCTCTATTTGTGCTTACGTGTTGTCTATCCTTGCTATGCATATATATTGCCATATTTACCTTGCCACACACAACATATAATATATATATATATATATTCTATATATATATAGTATTATATTTTTATATATTTATATATATATATATATATATATATATATATAAATGATTTCTTATATTACTTGAGGATCTATTATATATTGCTATATTTACCTTGCCATTCATTTCATCGTTTCTTTATGCCTTGCATGGTTTCATATAAAGGAGATTTATATAAACTTTTGCTTGTGCAGATCATGGCAGCTTCAGCTATTGCTATTTCTTCTGATTCTTCGGATGAGAGTGTGGGATCACCGCCCTCTCGGGTTATTCTTTTTGGTTACTTCTGTGGTTGCTCCAAACACTTCTACTATTTCTCCTGTTATTTCATCTGCCGCTCCTATGGTTTGAGAACGACTTTCGTCGCTTAACCATGGATTGTGTGGCTTGATTCCTTATTCGGATTCCGATTCCTGATTAACAGATGGAATGTCTTCACCAGAGCACATTTCCCCGCTACCAGCTATTTCACCATTCTTATGCACCGATTCTTCTGAGGCTCCTGATTCTTCTGATGGACCACCATCGCAGGACCCTTATGTTGCTACCGTTGCTCGTTGGAGGAGCAGGGTAACATCACGTCCATCATCATCATCTGAGTTTCCTATTGCTCCTGTTACTGCCCTGCCCGGGATTCGTTGACGGTCAGTTGTTGACTGCGAGAAAGAGAGTTGGACCTTTACCAGCTCGCAAATTAGCATGGAGGCATGCATCACCTCGTTCTTCAGACCACCACCCATCTTCTTCTAGTTCATCTTCGGATTCTTCGCTAATTCATTCTTCGGGTTTGGATGCACCAGATTATGCTCATTCTGGATCTTCGACTAGAGATGTATCACCTAGATTGTGTTACCCTCCGAGGAGAGCACCACGACGTAGTGAGGCATTTCGTCATTGGTGTGCTGCTCCACTATCTACCTTGTATCCACCGACTACATCAGAGTCATCATCAGGAGATTCATCAGAGAGACCACTACATTCATCTTCACATTCTGCTGGACCATCTCGCAAGAGATGTAGATCCCAGGTTGATTTTGTACCATCATCTACGCCAGTTATGAGATCATTAGCTCCTACTCGTGCTGATCTCTTACCATCTCGAAAGAGGTTCAGAGATTCATATTCGTCTGAGGCTAGCATAGAGGAGGATACCGAGTTGTAATATAGAGACTAAGATTGATATGGAGTTGGGTATTGGTGTTGGGGATGATGTTAGAAATCATGTTGAGATTAACCCTAGGGATGTCAGGGATGACACAGAGGAGTATGAGGCTGACACCAGTGCTGGAGACACAGTTGAGGTAGGTATCGACCTGATGTCGGCACCGATAGTTGAGGAGGAGATTGTAGAGCCAGCTGGAGAGGATTCTTCTGATTCGTCTGGCACTAGGGATGGCATTGTTAGGTCATTCGAGGATATGCCGATTGACTTGGATGATGTTGTGCGTGACTTTTACCATCACATGTCTGAGGTTCGTATTGATAGGATTGTCGGGATTGAGACTGTTCAGAGACGGTTGGAGGCTGATCAGTTGATGGCTAGGGGACAGAGAGTTAGCATGACCGAGAGGATTGACATCTTGATGTTGGAGAACCTCAAGGTTCATGCTATGTTGGATATCGAGAGGGATCGTGTGAACAGTTTTCGACTTCACATGTCTCTTTCACAGAAGGAGTTTTGTCAGGTTCGTAGGGATCGTGATGATACTCGGGGGAGACTTAGGAGGTTGGAGTCATATGTTTGCGAAGAAGTATGTGTTTTCGCCCTTTGGTACCATGATCATGTAGGACACTAGACTGATGGTTAGGTCTAGATGTTAGCAGTAGAAATAATTGTGGATCATGTACCTATTTTGGATTTTGGTTGTAACCGAATTATGCTTTTATTCATGAAATGAAAAGCTTGTTTTGACTCTCTCGCTTATTTATCTATATTGTTATTTATTCGTTCTGGCAATCGTGTTGTAATTATATTTTATTTCATAGCATGTATTGAATTATCGTTATCTATAATCGTGTATTCATTTCAAAATCTCACCATGGTTTGTGTCTTGTGATATAGAACAATGACTAACACTCGTTTCGGTATTCCCCTGCCGCAATTGAAGAAATGATCAACCAACGTGTGGCCGCAGCTCTAGAGGCTCGTCGGGTTAACCGAGATCTTGAACTCTAGAATGGGAATGACAATGGAGGAGGAGATGGTAATGGAAATAGTAATGGAAATGGTAATGGAAATGGTACTGGAAATGGAAACAATGGAGGCGACAACGATGACGGTAATGAGAACCGTAATGTGAATGGAAGAGGCGACAGGCCTGGTGCTCATGAATGTACTTACCAAGATTTCATGAAATGTCAACCACTGAGTTTTAAAGGAACATAAGGTGTGGTTGGTTTGATAAGATGGAGTGAAAAGATGGAAACTATGTTTCAAATCAGCAACTGTCCGGAGAGATATCAGGTGAAGTATACTACCTGCACTTTACTCGATAGTGCATTAACCTGGTGGAATTCTGACAAGAGGACCATCAGAACTGATGCTCCATACACGCTATCATGGAGAGACCAGTTGAAGCTAATGACTAAAGTGTACTGCCTGAGAAATGAGATCCAAAAGATGGAAACCGAGTTGTGGAATTTGTCGGGGAATAACAATGACATGACTACTTACACTTAAAGGTTCCAAGAACTTACCATGATGTGTACCAAAATGGTCCCTGAGGAAGAAGATCGGGTAGATAAATTCATTAGAGGTCTTCTTGATAATATCCAAGGGAATGTAATTGCTGCAGAACCCACAAGACTACAAGATTTTGTTTGAATTGCCAACAACTTGATGGATCAAAAGTTGAAGGGTTATTCTGTAAGAAACGTAGAGAACAAGAGGAGATTGAACAACAACTATAGAAACAACCGTGGGCAACAACCACCCCAACAAACGACAGAATACTGGAGGTCGGAATATTGCTAGAGCCTATATGGCTGGTAACAATGAGAAGAATGGTTATGAAGGAACACTTCCTTTCTGCAATAGGTATAAGCTACACCACGAAAGGACAATGTACTGCTAAGTGTCATAACTGTAAGAGGGTTGGACATCTAGCCAGGGATTGCAGGTATATTGTGACTGTAACTACTCAAGGAACTCCAAGGCCGAACCAGGGTGTTGTTACATGTTTTGAGTGTGGTGCACAAGGACATTACCGAAAGGATTGTCCCAAAGTTAAGAACCAAAACCATGAGAACAAAGCAAGAGTTCCTGATGCAAGAGGCAAAGCATAAGTCCTAGAAGGAGGTGACGTTAACCCGGGTTCCAACACTGTTATGGGTACGTTCCTTCTCAACGATCATCATGCTTATATGTTATTTGATTCTGATGTCGATAGAAGTTTCGTATCAAATACTTTTAGTGCATTGCTAGATATCATTCCATCTGCCTTAGACGTTAGTTACGCTGTCGAGCTAGCTGACGGAAGAACTTCAGAAACCAACACTGTGCTTAGAGGCTGTACATTAGGATTGTTAGGACATCCATTTAATATCGACCTAATGCCTATAGATTTGGGTAGTTTTGATATTATCATCGGCATGGATTGGTTAGCAAAGAATCATGTAGTGATTGTTTGTGACGAGAAGATAATGCGTATTCCTTACGGAAATGAAATTCTAATCGTTCAAGGAGACAAAAGTGACAAGGAGAGGAAATCAATGTTGAGTATTATATCATGTGTAAAGGCCTAGAAGTATATGGAGAAAGGTTGTCAACTATTTCTGGCGTAGGTTACGATGAAGGAAAACAAAGACGAGTCGAAGGAGAAGCGAATCGCAGACGTGCCGACTGTACAGTACTTTCTAGAAGTCTTTCTTGAAGGCTTACCTAGATTACCACCAATAAGACAAGTTGAATTCCAAATCGACTTAGTCCTAGGTGCTACACCTGTAGCTCGAGCCCTGTATAGATTAGCACCATCAGAAATGGAAGAATTGTCTACCCAACTACAAGAACTTTCTAACAAAAGATTTATAAGGCCAATTTCCTCACCCTGAGGAGCTTCGGTATTGTTTGTCAAAAAGAAAGACGACTCTTTTTGGATGTGTATCGACTACCGTAAACTTAACAAGCTTACTGTAAAGAATCGATACCCACTTCTGAGAATTGATGACATGTTTGATCAATTGTAAGGATCAAATGTGTACTCGAAGATCGACTTGAGGTCTGGTTATCACCAACTCAGAGTTCGTGACGAGGATATCCTAAAGACGGCATTTAGGACCTGCTATGGTCACTATGAGTTCCAAGTAATGCCTTTCGGGTTGACTAACGCGCCGACAGTGTTCATGGACTTGATGAACCGGGTATGCAGACCATACCTAGATAAATTTGTAATCGTTTTCATTGATGATATCTTGATCTACTCGAAGACCAAGGAAGAACATGATGCACATCTTAGACTAATTTTGGAGTTACTCAAGAAGGAAGAATTATACACCAAGTTCTCAAAGTGTGACTTTTGGTAGTCGAAGGTACAATTTCTTGGACACGTGATTGATAGTGAAGGCATTCACGTTAATCCTGCGAAGATTGAGTCAATCAAGGATTGGTAATCACCCAAGACTCCAACAAAAATTCACTAATTTATAGGTCTTGCCGGTTACTACCAACGATTTATCAAGGGTTTCTCCAAGATTGCCAAGCCTATGACGAAGCTAACTCAGAAAAGTGTAAAGTTTAATTGGGGTGAAAAGGAGGAAACTGCTTTCTAGACATTAAAGCAAAAGTTGTGTAGTGCACCGATTTTGGCATTGCCCGAAGGAAGTAAAAACTTCATAGTATATTGTGATGCTTCTCACAAGGGATTAGGCGCAGTTTTGATGCAGAAGGAGAAAGTCATAACTTATGCATCCCGCCAACTTAAAATCCATAAGAAGAACTACACGACACATGATTTAGAATTGGGAGCTGTGGTGTTCGCTCTCAAGATGTGGAGGCATTACCTTTACGGCACGAAGTATGTTGTGTTCACTGACCATAAGAGTTTGCAACATATTCTAGATCAAAAAGAGTTAAACATGAGACAACTTAGGTGGTTAGAGCTGTTAAGCGACTACGACTGTGAGTTACGTTATCACCCAGGAAAGGCGAACGTGGTGGCTGATGCGTTGAGCCGAAAGAGTAGACCTAAGCCACTACGAATTTGAGTCTTGGTTACGATAATTGGTTTAAACCTCCCTATGCAAATCTTGAATGCTCATGTTGAGGCAAGAAAGGAAAAGAATTATGGAACAGAAGATTTGTGTGGCATGATTAAGAATCTAGAGCCACGTGCAGACGGAACATTGTGTTTAAAGAATAGAAGTTGGATACCCTATTTTGGTGACTCGAGAGCTTTGATTATGCACGAGTCACGTAAGTCAAAGTATTTAATCCACCCTGGATCAGATAAGATGTACCAAAATTTGAAAAAGCTATACTGGTGGCCCAACATGGAAGCAGAAATTGCCACGTATGTCAATAAATGCATGACTTATGCAAAGATTAAAGTTGAATACCAAAAACCATCTGGTTTGTTGGTTCAACCTATAATCCCAGTATAGAAATGGAAGAACACTACTATGGATTTCGTTACTAAGTTACCTAAGACGACGTCTGGTCAAGATACCATTTGGGTAATTATAGACCGACTCATAAAGACTTCCCATTTCTTACCAATGAAAGAAACTGACACAATGGAGAAGTTGATGAGACAATACTTGAAGGAAGTAGTCTCGAGACATGGAGTGCCAGTTTCAATTATTTCTGATTGAGACAGTAAGTTTACGTCTCATTTCTAGAAATCATTAAACGAAGCCTTAGGTACTCAACTAGATATGAGTACGGCTTACCATCCACAAACAGATGGTCAAAGTGAGAAGACATGCTACGAGCGTATGTGATGGAATTTAAAAAGGGATGGGACAGACATCTACCATTGATAGAGTTCTCCTACAATAACAGCTATCATACGAGTATTAAAGTTGCACCTTTTGAGGCGTTGTATGGTCGCAAGTGTCGTTCACCTATCTGTTAGGCTGAGGTGGGAGACGCTCAGCTTACTGGCACAGAAATTGTTCGTGAAACAACAGAGAAGATTATCCAAATCAAGCATCGTCTACAAGCTTCACGTGATTAACAAAGGAGCTACTCTGATAAGAGACGTAAGCCATTAGAGTTTCAAGTTGGGGATAAGGTTATGTTGAAAGTATCGCCCTGGAAAGGAGTGATACGTTTTGGCAAACGGGGAAAGCTGAACCCTGGTTACATTGGACCTTTTAAGATTCTCGCCAAAGTTGGAACGGTTGCATATCGACTTAAGTTACCCGAGAAACTGATCCATGTTCATAGTACTTTTTACGTCTCAAAACTTAAGAATTGCTTATCCGACGAACCGCTCACTATTCCGTTGGACGAAATCCACGTCGACGACAAGCTCAATTTCATTGAAGAACTGATTGAAATTATAGACCACGAAGTTAAACGTTTGAAGCAAAGTCGCATTCCAATCGTGAAGGTTCGTTGGAATTCAAGAAGAGGTCCCGAGTATACTTGGGAGCGCGAAGACCAAATGCAGAAAAAGTACCCTCACCTTTTCGCTAACCCTGAATCCGCGTCTCAAGCAACATCCTGAGCTTTGAGGACAAAGATCTTTTAACGGGGAAAGGATGTCACACCCCGTAAATTTTAGGTCAATATTTTTAAACTTTTCTGATCATTACTTTTGACTTTTATACATTACGTTTGAATCCGACAGTTTACCGGGAAGTTAAACCGCGTAAATCTGAAAAACGTCATCGGGTGCGTCCAGGCATCGGTTATTAATAAACTTAGGCCTTATATGAGATATTTTAACTTTTCTAAGTGTTTTGTGATTTTTAATCACTTCCGATATTAATTTTAGGGTTTTATCTTTTAAATTGCGTTTTTCGCGTTTTTGACCAAACAAAACCCCGAAAACTCGAAATATTTTCGTGTAAACTCAAGTTATCGATAATCATATACCCTAAGTCCAAAATTTCATGATCATACTCATGCCCTCACCACTACCCACAAAATTTTAGCTTGTGGACAAGCTTGGACTTGAAATTAAATCATTTATGCTCCACTAACTAAAAAATTGAAAACTTACCAATGCATGTGAAGGAAAATGACAACTTTGTTGTCTAGTGACTTGCATGCATGCCATTTCTTACACACTTGGACCATTATTGGTGAGCCAAAACCAAGCCATGAGTTAAACTTGGAACCAAAGTTGGCTTGAACAATTGTCCTCCCCTCCTTGGCTCATATAGCCGACGCCCACATGGACCTTAAGGACCTTGGTGCACAAAATTTGCTAGTCACTTGGTCACATGGTTCAAGTCTTAACTCTATATAAGCATCACCCACTCACAACTTAGGGTTTATCATTCATTCCTTAGCCTCCCAAAAATTTTCTCTCTTCCTTTGGTGCTCCCCTAGCTCACGGCATATATACATACACATACCTAATCCATAAATTTGATTTTTATCAAGATACAAGTATACCAAGATCATTTCTAACACTATCTAAGGTTGTTTGAAACCTTAAACCTTCCATTTTCAAGAGTTCTCAAGATTATAAAATTAGGGTTTCTAATTTTATAAGTGGGTTTTATAAATCTAGTCATCTTGAGTATAGATCTTGTGATTCTCTACTTGTTTCTTCATTTTTGTAAGTATTTCTTGGTCATCTCTTGTTTCATTTCTTTTATTCTTATGAATATTGTTCAAGTTTAAGAATCCATGTGTTTGTGTTACTTTTTAAAAGAAATTGTATAATGGAACTTGACAATTTTATAAAAAATGGAGGATTATGTTTGTTTGTTTTATTAAGTTATGGTGAGTGAGTTGAAATGTGTGTGTCATAACAATAGAAATAAAGGGGGTAGTTAGGATCTAAGTGTGGTTTTGTTGGTTGGTTTGGTAGTGATCGGGATTAGACTAGAATAAGCACTATTGTGGCGTTTGGATGGATTTTTGGGAGTATTTATGAAAAGACATGTTGCTGATCCGAATTAGTTTTAAGGTTTTGAGTGACCTAAGAATGTCTTCATTAGGTGTAAAAGTAGTTTTTGAAGAGCTTGTTTCGAATAGATAGTTTTTCGCATATCGCACTTTAAAATCGGACTTAAAACGGCCAAGTTATAGCCAAATGAAACTTGAAACATTTTTTGGCAAAACCCAATGAATAGTGTGCTGATGTGAATAGTAAAATGGGTATTCGGACACTTTCGGACATTTTTGGGACTAATTATCTCTATCTGCTTTGGTTCCACTTAACGAAGAACAAACGGATATATGTCATGTCGATGTACGTTGTGGTGGTCTTTGGTTTGGGACACCAGTTAAGGGCAGGAATACTTTGTAGCATGATATGATATGCCCTGTTGTTATTAGCATCGGTGTCATAAGCTTAGCGTAACAGTAAATACTTTTATGTGATGATGTATCTGTTATAGTAGTCGCATGTGTTTTGAAATCTTGTCGTCCATTCTTGTATTAACTTAAACCTATGAATTCACCAACATTATGTTGACGTTTTAAACATGTTTTCTTAGGTGCTTAGCTTGGCTTGATTCTTGATGCTAAATGGAGTCTATGTGTTATGTGACTTTGCCGATTTCAAGACTTATCTATTTATATACTCGTTGTCATTATCAAACTTTGTTATGTTTCCACTACATTTAACTCTCTTATGACCGGTTGTAAAACTTAAATTTATTTCCTTTATGCAACGAGTACAACTATTTTTCAAACGTCCATGATTAGTGGTCGTTCTTTATTGCTTTGTGTTCGGATTGTTATGACGTCACGCCCTCGGACACGTATTCCGTCCAGGTCCCGTCTGGGGGTGTGACATAAATGAAACTACTTTATGGTTGACTTTCATGCATTTCTATATTGATACTAGTTGAAAATATATTCTTGCACTTCTATTTATCACCTTGTTTTGTAGCAAGAATCTCATAAGATCGATCCCTTGTTGCCCCAAACGAGGGGGAGCATACATCAAGGAGGAGTCTTGGCATCGTCGGTTTCTTTCTCTCTACCATTCAACGATCATCCTTTTTGACTTTGACAAAAATAGGGAGAAATGGATCAAAACTCATTAATAATTTGAAAACTTTAATTTTATATAAAATGAGTTTATATATTATCATTATCAAAAAGGGGGAGATTGTTAATACAAATAATGTCTAAAAACGTTATTTATATTTTTCGACCTCTCGATGTTTTGAAGATAACAAAATGTAAAAACGTTTACGATAAAAATAAACGTTTACAAATTATTAATCGTAAATTTTCATTTCAAATGTAAATCACTTAAGGTATATATAAACAAATCATTAAACATGTTTAAGTGATCAATAAAATAATCTTTCTTAACCATCACATTTTTACAAAAGTATTTTTTTCAAAAATAATTATATACAAAATACTTTTTAATTAAAAAAATTATGTTTTATTTAAACATATAAATTTGAATCTGGTTTTCCCCCCAAAATAAAACCTTCCATACCAGATAACACCTTCCCTACTAAAAGACAAAAAGGGGACCGTCAGTCTACTGCGGCCTTTTGATAGGCCTGGTGGCCCCCAGATATATCTGGGACCGCCGGGACCGTCGCCAGTTACCGTTGGATTTTCCAGCCTATAAATATTGCATTATTTCCAGCTGAAAAACAGACCTCTTTGCACGAATTTTTTTAGTATTCTTTCTCTCTCTAAAAACCTTCTTTCTCTCACTAAATGCCTTGATCACTAACATTGTTTGATCTTGTTTCAAGTGATTCAATCTCTTCTTTCTCATCTCTCCTCTCCTCTCTATCAAGTGCAAGAGAAGAACATTTGTATTCGCCAAGAAACGAATTGTTATAGTCTAGTGATTTCTTCTTCCTTCTTCTAAGAGTCAAATCTCTATCTTGATTATCTTGTGTGCTTGTGTAAATCGGATTGTGTATAAATCCGATAGTGTAGATCTTGTGAGTGTGTATTACTTGTGAAGTGGTAGATTGGTTCTAGCTAAGATTAGGACTCGACATTTAGCTTAGTGTCAGAAAACAACGTAAGCGACGTGTAAACGGTTTTCTCCGTCTAAAGGGAGCTTGTTGATATAGTAAAATCTTGAGTTGGATACTCGGGGAGTAGAGTAGGGCGAAGAGGAGCTTAATAGCCGAACCACTATAAATCTTGGTGTCTCGGTTTGATTGTTCCTTTCCTTATCTCTTTATATTGTTTTGATTCTTACTTAGTGTTAGTCTAGCTATTGTTAGTATATATAAATATTGTTTACTCATATTGTTGGTTGATTGAACATAAACTCGAATTTAACAATTTTATAAGTAAGCTTTTAAAATGTAAACTTAACCGGTAAACTATTCAACCCCTCCCCCCTCTTCTAGTTTCCACACTCTCTTTGATCCATCCCTTTACAGAACCTTAGTTGGAAAGCGCATCTATCTTACCATCATAAGGCCTGATCTTTCTTTTGTTGCACAACTTCTCAGTCAGTTCTCCAAACAATCAAGAACACCTCATATGAAAGCCCTTCTCGGAGTTCTAAGGTACATTAAGCTCTATCCTGGCCAAGTCTTACATTTCTCCACACATAACTCTCTCCAACTCAAAGCTTTTTGTGATAGTGATTGGGCCTCATGTCTTTGTTGGGAATTATATTTGAGTTGATAAGACAAAATACGAATGAAACAAGATGGAAACAAAAGGACCAAAGTCGTCATTGTGGGATTATACAAGATGTAGAAGAAAATAAAGATTTGGTCAAAAAGAGATAAAGATGAAGAGATAAAGATGAATAATTAATTGATTCTCTCATTAATATCTTTAAATTAGTTTCCATGTACGCCTTAACTCCTTATGCTATAAAAGGAGGTCCAGACATATTGTTTTGATCATCTAGAAAAGTGTGTGTTCCCAATGAGAGTTGACTAAAAGAAAACGTGCGTGTGTACACGTTTAGTTAGTTAGTAGATAGTTGTAGACGTTTATAGTTTAGCCTCAAGGATTGTAAATCCCTGTTACTAGTTAGAGTAAGCGATCTATTCTGATCATATAGTATTTGGGGCTATTGATTAATAATAGTAAAACCTTGTTTGATAACTTATTGTTCTTTATTATTCCGCTGCGTATATAAGTTATCTGTAAAACATATCCTAGATGAGCTTAAACGATTCTCAACATGTGGTATCATAGCCTCGTGGCTCTCGATCTAGGATCACAAGGTTTTGTTGGTGCTTTATCTTTTGTTTTTCATTAATACGGTGAATTCGAAAAAGCTAGGTTTGTCACCAAACCTTAATACGGAAAACAGAATATAAGGTTTATGGTTTCTGTTGTTAAAGTCAAGACAAGGTTTTGATAACCCATGGTGTTTTATTTTTGGTTCGTTGACAAGAATGAAGAATGTTTTTGGTTTCTGGTTGGATCACGCAAGCTAAGAAAGAGCAACAAGAAACAAGGATTCACACATCAGGTTTTTCTTTTAGGGTTTTTGTTTGGTTATCATTAGTTTCTAAACAAGATATGTAAAGAAACGAATCTGTAAGGATTTTATTGTTGATTGGCTTAAGATGGAAGCAGGATTTTCGTTTATATATTAGTGATGCTACAAAAGAAAATTTAATACTGCTATAGACGAATAAAAGTTTACTTAATGATGCTTCTATGTGTTTGTGTCGTCAAAGATTCATATTGCTCGTAAAGGTTTACTACTGCTCATTTAAAGTATTTGTACTGCTTATAACGAGTTAGTACTGCTACGTTTATCTTTGTACTGCCAAGCTTAGCGACAGCGTAGTGATTCGCGAATTCGTATACACTTATATAGCAACCCTAATACAGATCCTAACCGAATGCCCTTGACCAAGGCAAAAG
>BQNB010129104.1:0-15518 GCA_026074375.1 Tanacetum coccineum
GGAGGACCTTCAACATCCTCAGTATGAGGGTTGTTTTGCTCATTGGGAGCAGTCACTTCAGGGACATGATTTTCTTTGGTGAGTTCAGTGATTGAACGACCATGAGGAATGATGTAGTATGAAAATTCAAAATTTGCTTGATATTGTCTAGATGGGTCATATTTCTGAGCAAATTTATCAGGAGGATATCTAGATGAGTCATCAATTCTAATTTCATCTACTAAGGTATTTGTGAACCTAATGTAACATGATAAGTCTCCTCTATTTGTTGTCTTCTTGTGTTAAACACCCTGAAGGCTTTTGAAACAAAAGAATATCATAAAAAATATCCATCATCAGCTTTAGCATCAAATTTGCCAAGATGATCCTTGTGGTTATGAATAAACACAGGACATCCAAACACATGAAAGTAGTCGATATCAAGAATTCTTTCTTTGAATATTTCATAGGGAGTTTTATCATGACTTTTGACAATCATTGATCTATTTTGAGTATAGCAGGCTATTCTAACTGCTTCAGTCCAAAAATGCTTAGAAAGTACTGATCCATTCAGCATAGTTCTAGCAGCCTCAATAAGAGTTCTATTTTTCTTTTTAGATACACCATTTTGTTAAGGTGTATAGGGAGAAGAGAAATTATGAGAAATTCCTTTCTCATCACAGAAACTCTCAAGATCATGATTTTTAAACTCAGTCCCATTATCTGTTCTGATTTGTTTGACTTTTACATCATTTTGGTATTCTACCATCCTGATAAAATACATAATCATTTTAGGTGCTTGACTTTTCTATGGAAATTAGAAGGGGGGGGGGGGGGTAAATAGTTTATAGGTTCATTTTATGTTTTAAAAGTTTGCTTTCTAAATGCTTAGATTCGAGTTTTATGTTTAACCAATCAACAATATGAACTAACAATATAACAATCTAAGCTAAGACTAAATAGCAATGACAATAATGTAAAGAGATAAGGAAAGGAACAATCAAATCAAGACGCTAAGATTTTATAGTGGTTTGGCTACGAAGCACCTCTTCGCCCTACTTTACTACTCGAGTATCCTACTCGAGATTTCACTATGTCAACAAGCTCCCTTTAGACGGAAAAAACCGTTTACACGTCGCTTACGTTATTTTCTGACACTAAGCTAAATGTTGAGTCCTAATCTTAGCTAGAACCAATCTATCACTTCACAAGATATACACAATCACTAGATCTACACAATCGGATTTACACACAATCTGAATCACCCAATAACACAAGATAATTACAATAGAGATTTGGTACTTAGAAGAAGAGAGGAGAGATCACTAAATAACAATTCATTTTTGGCGAATACGAATTGTCTTTTCTTGCACTTGATAGAGAGGAGATAAGAAGAAGAGATTAGATCACTTGAAACAAGATCAAAGAGTGTTAGTGATCAAGAGATTTAGTAAGAGAAAGAATGTTTTTAGAGAGAGAGAGAAGACTGAAAATTTTCATGCAAAGAGGAATGTTTTTCTGCTAGGAATGGAGCAGTATTTATAGACAGGAAATCCCAACGGTAACTGGGGGCAGTCCCAGCGACCCCAGATATATCCTGGGGCCGCCAGGCCTATAAGGGGGATACCTTGTAGACTACGCTCATGTTTTTGTCTTTTTGTGGGGAAGGTTGTATCTGCTATGAAACCTTCCATTTTGGAGGAAAAATTTGAAATTCAAATTTAAGTTTTAAAGAAAACTTTTCTTTTAATTAGAAAATATTTTGTATATGTATTTTTGAGAAAATACTTTTGTAGAATAAAAGTGATGGTTAAGAGAAAAATATTTTCTTGATCACTAATAATGCTTAATGATTTTGTTTGTCCATACCTTAAATGATCACTAATCTTAGGAATGGAGTTTTACAATTAATAATTTGTAAACGTTTATTTTTATCGTAAACATTTTTACATTTTGTTATTATCAAAACGTTGAGAGGTCGAAAAATATAAATAACATTTTTAGATATTATTTGTATTAACAATCTCCCCCTTTTTGATGATGACAAAATATAAACTCATTTTATATAAGATTAAAAGTTTCAAATTATTAATGAGTTTTGTTCCATTTCTCCCCGTTTTTGTCGAATTCAAAAAGGATGATCTTCGAATTGTTGAAGAAAGATAGAAATCGACGATATCAAGACTCCCCCTTGATGTGAGCTCCCCCTCGTTTAGGGCACCAAGGGATCGATCTTACGAAAATTTGTTTGCTACAAAACAAGGTTAGAAGTACAAGTGCAAGACAAATTTCTTTGAAGCATAACACCATAACAATACATGCAATTCAACCATAAAGTAATTTCATTCAACACATAATAGAAGACATACAAAAGTAAGCAACATGCAATAGATCTAAACAAGTATATTCTTGAAATCTAGGAGATGCCATGAGCAAAAGATGAGATGTTTATTATTGAGATGAATTTTGCATTCTAAAGTGGTCAATTATGGTGAGGAGGTTGTTATTAAGGAGGGGAATAAAGTGGAAGGACCAATGATGATAGATTTGATACGATTGAGATCATCTCTCAATATATCAAATAGATCCCGAGTTAGCAAGCAACAATCGCATAACCCCGAGTGAAAGTTTACTTAATCTAAAGTGGGTGGATGAATACATGGTGAAGTTGGTGGTGAAGGATTTGTGGCTTCAATGGCTTGTTGGAGATTAATCTCAAGGAAATAGGGTCAAAGTTGCAAAAAAAGAAAGGACAGGAGAATTCTGTAGTTCCCCTGATGGCGGTCCCATAAACATTTGGCGGTCCCATATATATCAGGGGGCTACCCTCCTTTATAGGGGCCATTTTCTGGAGAGTTACAAAATTCTCCATGACTGCTAGTTTTTCCAGAATATCTTAAGGATGTGTAGATTGTAGCATTTCCCATCATTCAAGAATCACATAATCTAGCTAAAAGAAAAGAAAAAGCATGCAATTTAACTAGGTATAGCATATAAGTCACATAAATGCCTAAGAGATGTCATATAGCAATCATGAAATAATAACTAAGACAAATTATACACGTACTAGAATAACCGAGATAGAGGTTAAGGAAATATTACATAGCAATAATAATAGTACATATGTCTAACAATAATAGTTAGAAAATATCTTAACTAATAGCCGAATCATTACTGGAAGCTTCTTCAGAGGATATGGAGATAATTGCTTGAAGATGATTAGGATGAACCCAAGGTTTCATAGATGTCCAGTATGATGTGTATTTTGATTTTTTTAGATGAGGATTAATTTTGATGAGGTGATTATATAGACGATTTAGAATCATTCCATATGGCATTGGAGAGTTTGGTTGAGTTTTAATCTTTTCAACTTGTTTGGTTAGAAAATAGGTAAAGTTGAAGGGAGTACTTGTTAGAATATAATACATTATGTGATGGTATTCGCTATTTTATACATATCTTTTACCATGAAAAACGAACCCAAAAGACCAAAAACATAATTAAAATGGCAAATATATGCTTGTTTTTATGTTTGTGTATGTGCAGGTACGAATATCAAAAAAGGACAAAATAAAGAGAAAAATGGACGAAACCGAGCACGAGAATAAAGAGAGCACGAGAAATCGAGTCCAACGATGCCTTCATCTCTAATTGGGCCGGCCCGACACCATTTATATGGGTCGGACCGACCCATATATATATAAAGTTATCAATAGCAGCATATATTCAAGTCCAACACCTTAGCCACATTTTAAATTCCAGGCCCATGAAGAAAATAATGGCCCATGTCCATTGTTGCTTAGATGAAACGCAAAGGAAGTTATAAAAAAAACAATAGCAGCAGATGGAGGATCTATCTTTATACATCTCCCTTTTTGGTTACTGTTCTTTTTTTCTTCGCAGATTTAGAGTAGAATGAAATAGCAGTTGGAGAGTAGGGGCCGACATCAACCCCCCACTGGGGTTCGGTTCACATCACCATAAATTTGTTTTTCCTTGTTTTAGTTTGGCACTCTTATCTTATTAATTATAAATTTCCATAGTTATTGTCTGTTACTTCTTTATAGTTTTAAAAATTAGTGTTTTGTTTATTTTTGGCGTCAAACTGATACGGTCAGGTTTAACATTTCAATTCTTTTGGGTTTTCATCATCAGTTGTAGTTGTGTAATGATTATCTAATCATAATATTGGTGTTATCTTTTCTTCTTGGCTACTATTTTGTATGAAACACAATGGTTCATTAATTGCCTTCTAAATTTATGTTTCCTTTATTTAGATCTCATTTTCTTAAAAGAAATAGAACTTTTTCATCAACTTTATTTTAATGCAACTAGTTAACAGTTTTAATAAAAGAAGGTGGTTATGAAATAACATATGTGGTTAATATGACGGAGCTTGTGGTTGACGTTTAAGAGCTTATGGAGATGGGTATTTTTGTATTCGCTACTATGTCGTCTCACTCGTTAGTAATCCGAATTTGGTGACCTCTAATCCCTTTTTAATTATCTCTATTTATTTTGTTATGCTTATCTTAGTTACCGTTATTGTTTCTTTTTCTTTGTTTATTATGTTAGAGTAGTTTAGGTTAATATGCTTATTATTGTTAGATTAGTTTTCATGTTTAGCGAGTATTTCCATTTTATTAGTTGTAGTTTTATTTTAACATGTTTATTATTATTGTCCATTTAGTTGCCATGCTTAGTGTAGATTTATTTTTCTCGTTAAATGCTATGTTTGTTAAATTGAATTTCGTTATGAGTAGTGAGTAAATTTCTTATGCTTGTTAAGTGATTGGTGATTTGGAATTTAAGTGCGGATTTAAAAAGGTTTAAAAAAATTAATAGCCACTAGAATTTTCCGATTTACATACCGTCATTTACTTTTAATGCAATTAAAATACTTGTCATTTATTTTAAAAAGCATTTTACTTTACTTGTCATTTAATTTCTTGAAACTTGTTTTTTTAAGTATCTTAATTCGTTAAACATAAGCCCGCACTTGATGAACCATTTCACGTCACTTAGCAAGCATTTTCGTCTTTTATATCTTTAGATCAATTATAGTATATTCTCTGTAGGTTTAAATCTTGATTAATATTAGTTTAATTTTTAGTATAAAAATATTATTGTCATTGTCGTTTATTGTTATTTAGCGAGCATGCCTGTTTTAGTATTATTTTAACTTTATTATAATTTTTATATTATATTTTTAGTTTAAAACCAAAACCAACATATTTGCCATTCAGGCATCAAACGAAACATTCTCGTGAATTTCAATTCATCTCTCGCCGTGGAAACGACACTCGGAAGATAGACTATTATTTTTTCTAAAGTGATTTTCTTATCTAACGGGATACTCTCTATACTATTACTATTTGGTATTTTAGATATTTTATTATATATATTTATATCGAATTAGCGATGTATGTTTTGGTTTTGGATATTGAAGAGTATTTTGGTTTTGAATATTGATGGGTATTTTGGTTTTGATTTTTGACGTTTGTTTTGGTTTTAGTTAGCGACACATGTTTTAGTTTTATATAACGATGTGCGTTTTGTTTTATTGTAATGATCACCAAACTAAGATTTGGTTTGATCTTTCGTCTAAAGTCTTTCGTTTAATAACGACGCGATTTATGTTTTCCCGGATATGTTTAGCGACGTATTTTGTCTCTTATAGTAAGAGCAGTTGTAACTATATTTTTGATTTTTATTGATATGAATTATCATTGTTTTGTTGACTTTCCATCCAGAATAGTCAAAACGAGTATTATATCGAGTAATTTGTACGTTCGAGCATGTGAGGCAATGCGACAATGAGGAAGCCGTCTCACCAAAAGAGAAATTAAGACGAGTACGAAAGGGTGAGCACCGGGACGACGCTCCCTTAAGGTGGGTGTAATGTAACAACCCGAGTTTCGTGAGCGAACGTCAACTTTTAAATTTTATTTGTCGCAAATAATTATTTTTGTGTTTTATTATGGACGGAACTTTAATTTTTTTTGGACGTTTCGCGAGTCACCGTTTGACCGCGCGTTCGTTAATCGTTTGGAGCATCGTAAAAATTTACGACGCGTCTCGGTTATTATTTTATGATCGTAAATTATTGTTTTATAAACCTTGTCGTCTTCGTCCCTTGTCCCTGGCTAAAGCTCGCATTTAAGGCTCGCGTTTTATTTAAATGGGTACAAGTCACCTTTTAAAATTTAATACTTACAAGATTTTACTAGTAAATAAAAAGAATTTTTTTTTTTTGCATGCCTAAAACCCCTAGGCCGACGTCTAGGACTTACACACACTCAACAAATCCATTTTTCCATACAAATAATGATGATGTTGATACTTCCAATCTTGGTTAAAGCCTTACTCACACACCAATGATAAACACATAGTTCAAGCCTTGTTTTCTTTTTCTCCTCTTGTTCCTTGGGTTCGGCCGAGTATAGAAACACACACACTCTCACCATTTTTCTAGTTTGATCTCAAAAACACACTTAAACATCACCCAAATAAAGATTTAAACAAGCTAGAACCAAATTGTAGTTTGTTTTCTCCTTCCTTCCTCCCTTTTTGGTTCGGCTGAGCACCCAAGCAAACACCCTTTGGTGTTTTTGATTTTCTAGCAACCAAATTATACTTAGGAGGTTATAACTTAATCATCTATGCTATAAAAATAGACATGTAATAAGTTTTGCACCAGTTCTAATTTTCTTGAGATCAAAGAGTTTTGATAAGGATTAAAATCAAGCAATAGTGGGAAATAATAGTGGGAGTTTTGATTTTCAAAAAAAGGGTGAAGGTTGTTTGGTTTGGTTTGGGGTTCGAATCCAAGCAAGAGCACACAATGGTGTATTTTGCTTAATTGGTTAGTAACTAGCTTATTTTGGATTGGTTTGAATTTGATTTGGTTCGATTTTGGTGGGGGTTTGGTGTTCGAAGTCACGGCCAAGGGGACAAAGGAGACGAGTGCGACCATTTATCGAGTCCGATCTTGCTTACTATAGCATTGTAAGCGCTCTTTTTATTTTTGTTTCGTTCCTTTTCGTTTATTGAATGATATAAGTTGTTGCATGTGATGAAATCGTCTAGATCTTGCGCCGATTAGTTAATCAATGTTATAAAGTGATTGAGTGGGTTAAGTATAAATTATATGTCATATCAGATGTATTTTAGATCAGCTTTTTGGTCAAAAATGAGTTTTGGCGCGATTTGCAAATGGTACATTTTGTATAGAAAGTTTAGCACGGTAAATGAGAATCGAGATTTTATGAAATCTAATTTTTGGACTTTAAAATAATATAAAGCATTCTTAGACGATCGTTTTGATATAAAACGGGATTTCTAACTCCTAATAACGAAGAAATTAGAGCTAGAAAGAGATATATATTCAAAGTATAAAAATTCAGCACTTGTTAAAATAATGGTTGCTGTCATAAATTTAAATGCTCATTTTGAGTACTTTCGAGTCCGTTTCGGCCTTCCGGCGAAATATGAAAGTTGCTCAGAATGATGTTTTACTTTGCCGCGAGGCTCGCTGATTTCAAAATCGAGTAATAATGGGTCAAAACCTAAAGTCAAAGTCTGTGTTTTTATTAAAATAGTCAAAGTTCCTGCAGAAACTTGCAGTGGCATTTTCATCATTTTCCGTAGAGTTTCGGGTCTCGTCTAAAACTAAAAAGTTGTCCGGAATATTGTTTTACATAAAATCTCTTTTTAGTCCGAAACATGAAAATGTGATATAACGGGTCATTTAGAGCGGGTCAGATTTAAATACTTATATATATATATATATATATATATATAGCAGGAATCCAGTAAGAAGTAAATTAAAATAAGAAGTGGTGAGAAGTGACTAAAACTACACATTTGAGATGCAACGACTTTCATTAGATGCATTTCTATTTATCTAGATGCACCATAAAGAGTTTCGAAAGTTAATTTGATGTGTAGATGGTGCAAATTGATTTTCATGATTTTGGCACATGTAGAGGACCCAAAAAAAAAGAGAAATCATAAAATGCATCTAAAATACGTATATGCATCTAATTAAAAGCTAGAAAACACATTATGATGCATTATAATGCATCTAAGATTATAGAGATGCATCTAATTTAAGTCGATGCATCTCGGATATGCAGTTAAAGTTACTTCTTATCCTTCTTATTTTAAGGAAACTTCTTATTTGATCCTAACTATTATATATATATATATATATATATATATATATATATATATATATATATATATATATATATATATAAAGTCAAAGTCTAATAAAGTCAAACATTGACTTTAGAAAGTCAATGGTTTAATACTAAACTTATCGGATGTCGTAAAAGTAATTAAACGCTATCATTACTACGAGTGAGATATTTTTAAACTTAACGATTTATACAAATGAAGTAGATGCTAAAAATAAAAACTTTTTTGTAAAATAAGGGACGTAATCCCGGTATGAGTAATTAATAATCAAATTGAACGTCGAGGGTTCGACGAGATAACTAAATATTATTACGAATATAATTAAAAGCGATACTTACTAAAAATGGTAACTTTCCGTAAAATAGTAACTTTCTAAAAATAGAAAGTTTCCTAAAATAGAAAGTTTTCGATTAAATGACAAATAATATAAATAAAAGAAATGATCGTAACCTAATATTGTGGGATTTTAGGGTCTAAGGCGCAAGAAGGTTTCTTATCACATGTATGAATACATACATATATATACATATGATTATGTTGATACGATGTACGCATCGTTGATTATACTACGACTATATTATAATTAAGCGACGTAATTTATAGTTTGGGATCGTGTTCATCAATTTTCCGTGGATTGCTTCGACTATTTGATCGCCGTCTTCGATCGAGGTGAGTTCATAGCCTCGCTTTTAAGTGTTTTAAATGTTTTAATATTCAAATTTCTTCGTTTAAGCTCCAGAATGCATGCCTTTTGCTAATGTTCACCAAGTACTCTATAATTACTGCAATTCTCAAATACAAACGATTAAGTAACAATCTTTGCAATAATTAAACTAAATGGGTTATTTACATGGGGATAAATGATGCTATAAAAGTAACGTTATTTGATGTCATCAAGTGAGTACCTCGGTCCCTGTCAAACGGACATTTTTGTAGTTATAATTAGCAAGTACAAACTTTCTCGGATATAATTTCGTCCTACGGTAAAAAAAAATAAAAAAAAAAATAATAAATGATTGAATGTGTTAAGTATCGGTACATGGGCTCATTTAGTTGGAAATCAATATTTTTATAACTTGTCTTATGAGCAACGTTATACGTTTTGTTAAACCAAATATGCGTTCTAACTGTTATTTGCAAACTCTATGAATTCACTCAACGTTTTGTTGACCTTTTGAAGCATGTATCTCAGGTTAGTTGCTGTTGATGGCTCGGATGGGACGGAACGCGGATATCAAGGACGGTGTTTCGGTGAATAGTATCGTTTAATAAAAACAATGTTTTAGAAATGAAAGTCATATTAAGACTTGTAATGGTAGAATTATCTACTGTCTTTTGGGACCTATGTAACTCTGATATTTCTAAAAAATAAAATTGTGTTTTATAAACATATCTTTGAACGTTTACTGAGACTCGTGTGCATGTATTATGAAGTAGCACCCCAATTGTTGTATTCCGCTGCGTATCGCATTTTGGAGGTGTTACACCTTGGTGTATAAAAGGAGGTCCTAGGGCATAGAGATTGATATCTTTTGATTGTTCTGTCAATCTATTCGTAGCTTCAAGGTTTTGTAAACCCTAACACTATTAAGAGTGTTCGTATTATATTGAGGCTGAAAGTTTGGTAAGCTGTTTGTTATTGATCTTGTTCATTACTGTTTCATTGAAATTCTTCTTATTATCATTGACTAGATTTCGCATAGTCTTTTATATTCACAATCAAAGTTTCTATCATAGTTGTTTTGGATTTATTCAATACAACTTAGGCTTATACAGGCTAAGCAAGATCTATTCTATTGGGATCAACAAGTGGTATCAGAGCCCTTGAGAAGCTTTGAATAAGAAGAAACTTTACTACACACAAGATCTACTTTCTCAAGAAGCAATGGATTCTCAATCTACTCAAACTATCAAGCTACCCATACTCCAACCTGGTGAGATGATCTCTAGAAGATGAGGATGGAGCAGTACCTACAGTGCATTGATTACACTCTATGGGAGATCGTAGAACATGGTAATGCACCCATAGTAACAAAAATTATTGATGGTAAGGAGACTGCTATCCCTCCTACAAGTGTTGAAGAGAAGGCACAAAGAAGGGCAGGGTTGAAGGCAAGAAGCACTTTGTTGATGGCCTTACCTAATGAGCATCAATTAAAGTTTAACTCATACAAGAATGCTAAGACACTGATGCATGCTATTGAAAACATATTTGGAGGTAATACTGCTACAAAAAAACTCAGAAAAATCTTCTAAAGCAGCAATATGAAAACTTTGCTACACTCTCAGCCACCGAGTGATTGAGCAACCTATGAAAGGCTTTAAAAGCTAATTAGTCAACTCGAGATGCATGCTGAAGTTATCCCTCAAGAAGACATCAATCAGAAGTTCTTGAGAAGCTTGTCACAGAGGTCATCCAAATCAAAGAAAACCACCCCCCCCCCCCCCCCCACACACAAATCTCAAATCTCTGGTTGTTTCCTCCAAACTCAAACCATGAGATTGAGACTTTGAGTTTGGATGACCTCTTTAACAACCTGAAGGCTTATGAATCAGAGGTCAAGGGGACATCTAACACAACTACAAACTCACACAATGTAGCCTTTATATCCTCTAGCAGCATTAACAGTGCAACTATAACAGTTAATACTGCTCAGGGTGTTAATACATGCTAACACTCAGGGTGTGTCTGCTGATAATCTTTCAAACAACTGTTGAAAATTTCGATGTGTGATGCTGTGATTTTATTCCTTCTTTGCTAGCCACCAAGTACTCCACAGCTTAGATAATGAACGATCTATGACAAATCAATCCTTGGTGATCTAGAAGAGCCTGGATTGAGGTGGAATCATTGCTATGCTGACTCTGAGTGTAGGAAGGATTCTGAAAATACTAGAAGGAAGCTGGACATGGACAACAAAGAAAGAATTGGGTTTGACAAGTCCAAGGTGGAGTGTTTCAACTGCCACAAGAGAGGACACTTTACAAAGGAGTGCAGGGCACCCAGGAATAAGACAGCAGGAACAGGGAGCCTCCAGGAAGGGACTGTGCAGTTGGAGGAAAACTACTTCAAATTGCCTGAGATGTCTCAGCTGTGATGGCTTTGCTATGATTGGTAGGTGACCAAGCTAGAAGATGTCATACCAATTTTTGCTTCTTTATGGCTTATTCTTTTTAACATAGTTCAACTTCTTCTACAAACTCTGAGGTATCTATTACTCAAATGTTGTTTATCTTTCTTAGAATGTGTTAATAAATCTAAAAGAACAAATTGAAAAAATTAGTTTAGACTTAAGAACAGCTGGATAAGTGTTGTCCTGCTTATAAAACTGGTTTAGAATTGTAGAAGCTAGACTGTCTTAAGAAAAAACCGAGTATGTTGTTATGAGGTAAGACATAAAACTCCTTAGAACGTGAATTTAAAATTTACGAGATTTAGATCTTACATCAACTTAAAAGGAAGTTGAGTTGACAACAAAAGAAAAGATGAAGGATTAACTTTATAGTACAAAAAAATTTTAAAATTCATAAAATAGCCTAATTAGTAAAACTTCTAGACAGTCAGATAATAGATAAGTGTAAAACAGGATTAGGGTATAATGTTGTCCCACCTCCCTATACTGGGAATTTTACGCCACCAAAATCTGATTTAGTTTATCCTAGTCTAGATGATTTTGTTAATGTGAATGAGTCTGTTAGTGAGCCTATAGTTGAAAAGCCTACTGTTGAGACTAATGAACCTAAGACTGCTAGGAAAGAAAATGGAGCCCCAATTATTGAGGAATGTGTATCTGATAGTGATGAAGAAAATGTGCCTAAGGTTAAAACAGTTAAAATGTTTAATAAACCTAGTTTTGCTAAGATAAACTTTGTTAAGTCTACTGAGCAAGTAAAATATCCTAGGAAAATATCAGTTGGTAAAAATAGGCAAAACACACCTAGTCCTAGAGGAAACAAGAGAAACTGGAACCAATAGATGTCTCAAAAATTAGGGAGTAATTTTGAGATGTTCAACAAAGCTTATCATGTGTGTTGTAGTTTTGATCATTTGAAGAATGATTGCAATAACTGGTATAACAATGGAAGATTTGCAAAACAGTTTGGACCAATATTCAAAGGGTGAACAAACAGAATTTTTTTAAATTAACTCACCGCAGTCCAAAAAGGAACATGATTCCAAGAACAGTCTTAACTAGATCTAGCCTAATTTCACTTAATACTGCTAGACTAGTTAATACTGTTCAACCAAGAACAACAGTGAATAATGCAGGACCCATGAAAAATGTCATTAATAATGCATATTTAACTGCTAAAAGGCCTTTTAACAAAATAACAGTAGCTAATAATAGTAATTTTACTAAAAAGGTTAATACTGTTAAGGGAACAAAGGTTAATACTGCTAGGCCAAAAGCAGTTCTTAGTGCTGTTAATGAAAACAAGGGAAATGTTGTTAAGGCCTCAGCATGTTGGGTTTGGAGACCAAAGCACAAAGTTTTAGACCATGTCTCCAGAAACAATGGTGCATCAATGTCCTTTAAAAGATTTGACTATATTTATGCACAAGGCAGATCCAAGTCAGTAATGGCTCGGGTCTCCAAAAGAAACTAATTTTCCCACCATTATATGCAGGGCAATCCACAACATGATTTAAAGGATAAAGGAGTGATTGACAGTGGATGCTCTAGGCACATGATAGGAAACTGATCATATCTTACACATTATAAATAAATTGATGGAGGATTCGTTGCCTTTAGAGGAAATTCTAAAAGAGGGAAAATTACTGGGAAATGTAAAATAAGAACTGGTAAATTGGATTTTGAAGATGTGTATTTTGTAAAGGAACTAAAGTTTAACCTCTTTAGTGTCTCACAAATGTGTGACAAGAAGAATATTGTTCTTTTTACTGATACTGAATGTGTTGTTCTGTCTCCAGACTTTAAGTTAACTGAATGGTCATGTATGCATGAGTCTTGACTTCTCTAAGCAACTAGGAACCTTATTCTTATAGTATAAATAAGGTGTAATTCTAGTAGATATCTCTCACTTCATTTCCTTAGGCAAAAAACTTTACCATTTCTCTCTTTTGGCTACTCCAACCCCACGGCAACAATTAAAAACACAAGAAACATTCACAAACTTTTTCCTACAAGAATACAAGTGATCACACATGATATCTAATATATACCAAGGTGTATTGAAGGTTTAGTTTAGGGTTTAAATGGGTTAAGCAAGCAAGGGATCAAGCTTAGGGTTTCGATTTGGGTTTAGTTTCATTTGGAGTTTTGATCTTGTTTTCTTCATCATCTTGCTCTCCTAAGGTCATCTAAACTCTAAGCTTTTCATTTCTACATTTACTAGTTTACATACTTGTTGTTTCGTTTATCACCATCTAGCTTTTATTTTTATGTGTTATAAAATGAAATGGATATATTATCATAAGGACATAAATATTGGAAAATCATTTTAGACATGACTAGGAGGACTCTAAGTATGTAAAACAACATGTTACAAGGTTACATAGAAGGTTTGTACAAAAATAATCAAGTTATAGGTTTATAAAACACATTTTATAAATTATAAAACAAAAGGGGCTGTTTTGAAACTTTCTGTTAAGATCTGAATTTTAATAAATTTAGAACATGTCGTTATATGATAGTACATTTCACAAGGAACATAAGCATATAAAGAACATGAAAAACCAAGTTATAACGAAGAAGTTATGCTAGTTACGAGACTAGGATAATTAAATGACAAAGTATTTTTATAAAACTTATTTTTTTTAAAAACTAATATAAAATCAGGCCTTGTAAAAATATATTTATAGTACATGTCGTAAGGATTTTAAGCATATAAGAAACTTGACAAACGAAGCTATAAGGAAGGAGATACGATATTCGCAAGATTTAAGTTTATAAAAATACTTTTATAAACTATTTTGAAATACTGATTTAACACATCCACTTATAAAAATAGTGGACATTTTATAAAAATAGTTCATCTCGCCACGAATTCATACATATAAAGAACGCTAAAAACGGAGTTAAAACGAGTAAGATACGACGTTTCAAAGTTATCGAACATTATATATAAAAGCTGAAAAACCGTAAATGTTTCAGCAGCTACTGAAACTCAGTTTTGAGGACCTTCGGGTCCGATTGAGTCGGAGTGTAAAACTACAAAGTCGTTCAGAACGACATTTTACATAAACCTGTCGATTTTCATACTTTTCGGATATATAGTTTGTAAACTAGACACTTTTCCTTACATGAATAGTATTGGTTCGTTTTTAATAAAAATTTTGCGAAACATTTTAGAATCACTTATATAATATTTATACAAGATTTAATTTTATAAATACTATTTTACAAGACGATCGAACTACTTATATGACAACATTATACGAACAATAAAAATGTTAAATCAAGTACTTTTAACAAAATAAATAAATTATTGGACAAATATACTATTTTTGCAAATACGAATACATGGACATTTATTTCTCAAGATACAAATTTATAATGTTTAATTTTATAAATTAAACAAAGAGTTTTAGGTGGTGATGAAACGCTATAACTTGTGATGCCGATATATTAAATTCATTATACTAATACAACCTATATTCAATTAGGTTGTATTCGGACTTGTCCGTGACGTTTTCACTTATTTAATATTCACTATCCGTTCATTCACTTGAGGTGAGTTCATAGCCCCTTTTCCATCTACGTGTTTTACAAACTCTACGGGGTGAAATTACATGCTTGCTTTACTACGGACACAAGTGTTTTTATTTGTATGGTATCCAGATTATTGCCTACATATTATGGCCTAAGTTACCGCATTGCCATCTAAGTCCCTACCAAATCATGAACCGTTAATTGCTAATTTAGTGAGCGCAAGTGTTGTGGATAGATCTATCGGGACTGACAATCCCCACCTAGAATTTCTGGTCACAAGTTGGCCATGGTGTATTTAACATTTAGAGAAACTTGTAGGCTGTTTGGCAGGCACCCTATACTTATTTTGGGGCACTAACAGTTAAGGTTTCGGTGTCATGAGCTTAGTGCAATAATACTTGTTTTGGACTATGAAATACGTACATAGTCTACCGTTACTTAAATCTTGTGGTCCACTCTTTTACTGATAAACCTATGAATTCACTCAACCATTGTGTTGACTTTTAGCATGTTTAATTTCAGGTCCTAAGGTGTGATTTCTGAAGGGGAGCTGCGGGGATATCATGAAGATGGATTCTGTGTTTTCTTTAAATTCGATGCACTCTTTAACTTATAAAAACTTATTTCATCTTTTGAAATCGTCAAACTTTTGTGTTACAAATG
>BQNB010129105.1:5434-16253 GCA_026074375.1 Tanacetum coccineum
ATCCTGAAAGCGAAGGCAAAGCCTGTCCTACCATGCAAACACTGTGGTTTCAATGATCACAGACCTGATGATTGTATAAACTACCCTGAGTGTGAAATCTGTAGAAGCTATGATCACTTTACCTCATGACATAATCTTGTCATTCATATTAGAGGAGGAGTAATAGTTGAATCCTCTCAGTCTAATGAGTCATCGATTGGTGTAAAGTGTAACACATGTGGAAGCACTGTACACTCCACCACTGACCATAATGAGTTTGATCACTTCAAAAGAGGTGAGAAAATTCAGGCTGTAAAGGCCAGAGAGCCCACCAAAAAGTGGGTTCACAAAAGAAACTAACCCAAGTTTATTATTTGTGTAGAGACACATCAAGGAGCCCATTTGGTACCTGGACAGTGGATGCTCAAGGAGTATGACTGGTGTCAAGAGTTATATGCACAAATTTGTAGAGCAACGAGGTCCTAAGGTAGTGTTTGGTGATAACTCATCTTGTATTACTAAGGGATATGGTTCAATAAACCATGTGGGTGTAGTTTTCACAAAAGTAGCCTTTGTAATTGGTCTTAAATACAATCTAATAAGCATTAGTTAACTCTGTGATGCTAAGTATATTATACAGTTTGATGATAAGCAAGGAACAATATTTAATGCTAACAAAGAAATTATCCTGATAGCACCTAGAAGAAATGATGTTTATGTCATTGACATGTTATCACTGACTCTAAATGGAGCCTTCTTCTTTTCCAAAGCCTTAGAAAGTGTAAACTGGCTATGGCATAAAAGACTATCACATCTAAATTTCAAGAACATTAATAAGCTTGCTAAATAAAACAAAGTTCTTGGTCTTCCTTCCCTAGTTTATTCAAAGGATAAACCTTGCACAACATGTGAAAAGGGAAAGCATCATAGAGCTTCATTCAAAACTAAACAAAACTTCTCTATCAAGAAGTGTTTGCATCTTCTTTATATGGACTTGTTTGGACCAGTAAGTCCAATGTCTATAAATCATGAGAAATATATCTTAGTCATTGTTGATGAGTACTCAAGGTACACATGGGTTCACTTTCTCAGGAAGAAAAGTCAAGCACCTGAAATAATCATGTCTTTCATCAGGATGGTAGAAAACCAAAATGATGTAAAAGTTAAACAAATCAGAACTGATAATGGGACTGAGTTTAGAAATCATGAACTTGAGAGTTTTTGTGATGAGAAAGGAATTTCTCAAAACTTTTCTTCTCCCTATACACCTGAACAAAATGGTGTAGCTGAAAGGAAGAACAGAACTCTCATTGAGGCTGCTAGAACAATGCTGAATGGCTCAGTACTCTCTAAGCACTTCTGGACTGAAGCAGTCAGAATATCCTGTTATACTCAGAACATATCAATCATTGTCAAAAGACATGATAAAACTCCATATGAAATATTCAGGGAAAGAATTCCTGATATCAGCTACTTTCATATGTTTGGATGTCTTGTGTTTATTCATAACCACAAGGATCATCTTGGTAAATTTGATGCTAAAGCTGATGATGGATATTTCTTAGGATATTCCTTTGTCTCAAAAGCTTTCAGAGTCTTTAACACAAGAATACAACAAGTAGAGGAGACATATCATGTAACATTTGATGAAAGTATAGAAGCCATCAGGTTTACCAATACCTCAGTAGATGAGATGGGAATTGATGATTCATCTAGATATCCTCTTGATGAATTTCTTCAAGATGATGATCCATCTAGACAATATCAAGTAGATTCTGATGTCTCATACTACATCATTCTTTATGGACGTTCACTCACAGAACTTACCCAAGAAAATCATGTCCCTGAAGTGATTGCTCCTAATGAGCCTGATATACCTCATACTGAGGATACTGAAGGTCCTCCTGATCTAATCAACACTAAAGGGACACATGAACAAAATGTTCAGAATGATCAAGTAATCACTCAACCCACTGATATACCATCAGGGAACAATACTGAAGTCTCAGGATCCATTACTGAATCTTTAGTCCCTGATGTCCCTTAGTCTCACATCTCAAATCAAGCCTCTACAAGTTCTCATCCTGTTCCTCAGGATAGATGGTCAAGAGACCAACATTGAACTTGTGAATATCATTGGTAATTGATTTAAGCAAAATATGATATATAATATATACCTAAAATACCTAATTATCAATAATAGTATAGTAATAAGTATTCTACGAGGATTCTAGAAGATTACATGTATCCAAAGTAAAATTCAAAACCTTCCCGAGTCGTATCCCGACGAGGTGTGAATTGAGAATCGGTTAAGTTCGTGATCGCGTGATTTGAATGATTTTAAAAGTTTTTGATTTTGGTTTCTATAACTACTAATGAAAATGCAAATAACATGTAAACGTAAGTAAAAACAAGTAAATAATTAAAGCATTTAAGAAATTAAGCATAAAAACGCGACTTAAAAACTAAATTATCAAAAATTAACCCTAAAAATGTTTTTTTTATAAATCCTAAATGACAAAATAATTTTTAGAGAAAGAATTATATTTTTTTGATTTTTATTTTATTTATTATGAATTAAAAACATATTTAATCTAATTAAATCATTAAAAATAATAAACTAATTTAAAAAAATCTAGGTAAATTACAAAAAGTACTTTAAACAATTCTAGACCTAAGAAAAATAAAAATGGTAAAAGAGCTTATCCTAATAAGCTGTAAATAAGCATAACAACTTATTAAGCTTATTGGTCACAAACCCCTTAAAACCAAATGCACCCTAAAGTCTTTCATAAAAGACCTAAGGGCGCAGATGGTTAAGGAGGTGTGTGTTGAGGTGTTGAGTGAGAAAGGAGAGGTCACAGGCTCGACCCCTATGGCCTCTCTTTTTGTAAAATCATTTTATTTATTTTCTTCTTGCAAAAAGCTAAACAACATGAAAATAAGCAATTTTAATAAAAGGGACTAAATTTGAAACTTAATAATAAGCTCAGAAAAAGCAAATGAAATTGGCAGATTGCTTAAAAGCTTATATGACTTAAGGCTTAAACTGTTTGGAATTTTAAGACACAAAAAGGCAAAAGCTGAGCAAATAAGTTGATAACCTATAGCTACCTAGACCTAATAAGCAAAAGAGGCTAAAAATAAGCAAACAAAATGAGCTTAAAGCTCTTAAAAGCTGAAAGCAAGATAAACTTAAACTAGTAGTTTTAATGACAAATGACTGATTTTAAGCTAAGGTTAAGACCTAATAAGCTCTACTAATTGACTTAAATCTGAAAACAAGAAAACTAGATCACCTAATAAACACAAGGACAGGAAATAAGCAACCAATTAAGCTTAAAATAAGCTCAAAAAGCACAGCAGTACCAACCTTGAGTTAGTACTGCCAGGTTTAGCAGATAAGTCTGCTAAGCTTATGGAAATCCCAATAAGCTAAACACAAGCTTATTTCTAAACCTAAAAAGCTCAGGTGACCACAATTAAGCACACATAATAAGCTAATAAACTCATTATCTTCTCAAACAGATTGCACTATTTTTAGATTTAAAGGGAATTCTGGCAGCTTAAAGCACTACTTTTGACACCAAGAATAAGCTTCAAAAAGCTTATATCAGAACTTAAAAACTTAAAACAGTTAAAGTCTAACCACTAATGAACTTATAAAAGCTAATTTTAAGAAATTTAAACTAAAAATAAGCTAGAAAAGAAATCTGTCAAAAGTGACAGTTTAGACTAAAATATTTTTTTGGCTTTTTTTGATTTTTTTGTTTAATAAAAGTTATTAAGAAAGCTTGTTACCTAATGGAACGACACATGCTATTGTATGGAGGAATAGAGCTGATTTTGGATACAATGACATGGATATCTATTATAAAAAACCACAAGGTGTAATGAACCCAGAAGTTTTAAAGGGATGTCTAGCTCAAGTTTAAGCACACAGAACATGGCTTTTGTGTCCTCCACTAATAACAACACTAGCAGCTCTAACAAAGCAGTTAATGCTGCTCAATGGATTACGACTCGCTAGCACTAGTTAATACTCTTACTTACTCTACAAATATTGATAACTTGAGTGATGCTGTTATTTGTTCATTCTTTGCTAATCAACCAAACAGTCCTTAACTTGCACATGAGGACTTTTGCACAAAACCGTTCTGATGAACAAAAGAAAAGATGGATTTAAGATGGCAAATGGCCATGTTGACAAGAGGGCTAGAAGGTTTTTTGAAGAATACAGGGAAGAAGCTTCTGTTAATGGCAATGAGACTATTAGTTTTGATAAGTCCAAAGTGGAGTCCTACAACTGCCACAAGAGGGGACAGTTTGCTAGGGAGTTGTTACAATTGATATTAGAGCCTCATGGCTCTTGATCTAGGATCAACAAGGTTTGTTTTTGATGTCAATTTTATGAAGGTTAAAGGTACAAATTTTCTGTTTTGGAGTATGGTCATAATCGGTGCAATTAGGGTTTTTCTACAAACCCTAAATGTGGTTAAAAAAATTTCATAGCAGATGAAAGTGTGTGTGTGTTCTAGGCATCAAGTCTCATTGTAGACACCTAGGTTGTTTGTGTTTTAGCCTCAAGGATATGTTGATTCCTTGTAATAGTTTAGATAACACATTCATACCATTATCAAGGTAAATTGGGCATGTAGTAGCATTGTATAAAGATGATGATTAAACTTGTTAGACAATAATACATAATGTTCTATGGTTATTCCTCTATGCATTCTATTGTTCTTGTTAATGTTCATCTTAGATATTACGATCGAACAATATGAGCTTACAAACGATTTCATTAAGACTTTTATAGGAGTTAGAATTCCAAGAATCAAGACACCAAGAAGGAAAGCTTCGAAAAGGAATGTGCCATGGACAACATCTACTTCCCACAACAGCATTGGAGTCAATGTGATGGTCTTCGTGGATAATTGACGGGAGTGAATACAGAGCAGAGGAAGGGCCTAATTATGCACTCATGGCTTACTCATCTTCAAGTTCTGACTCAGAGGTATCCAATGATTCAAATTGTTCAAAATCTTGTATGGAAACTGTTAAACTACTTAAATCTCAAAATGATTAACTATTAAGAGATTTAGAAGAAATCTAGTTTAATGGTTTCTTTAGGTTATAAACAGGTTAAGAACAGTGGAAGAAAAACTTGAATTTAATCAAAAGAAATGAGTCTATTTATTAAAAAGATTAATGGCTTCAAATGGGATATTCAATAGGGAAATAACTATTAGTGAGCTTAGGAAGAAGCTTGAAAAACTTCAAAAAGAAAAAGATAGCATTTAATTTAATGTAGATAAATTTAAAAATGCATCTGAAAGTTTAAACAAGCTCATAGAGTGTCAGATTGTTGATAATTGCAAGAAAGGTTTTAGCTATGAAAAATTTATAATTGCAGTTCCACTCCCTACACGAGGGAAATTTCATGCCATCCAAAGCATGATTAACTTTTACTGGAATAAGAGGAGTTTGTTATAAGCCTGTATTGAAAATAGAAAGTCTGATGAGGAAGTGTCTGAGATAGTTAGGAAGAATGATGATGCCCCAATTGTAGAAGAATGGGTGTCACATAGTGAGGAAGAAAATGTGTCTCAGCCTAAAACTAAGAAAAAAATAGTTAAGCCTAGTATCGCAAAGATAGAGTTTGTCAAACCTGCAATAAGAGAAAACTGCTAGGAAAACTACTAAACAATCTAAGAAACATAGGCAAAACACTCACAGTCCAAGAGGAAATCAAAGAAATTGGAACAATATGATGTCTTAAAGAACTAGAAGCATTTTTTGAGATGTTTAAATGGCCTGTTATTGTGCGGAAAGCTTTGATCATTTGCAGGTTGATTGCAATTACCATAAAAATAGTTTCAAAATCATAGGATGGTAAAACCTGTTTGGAACAATGCTCAAAGGGTGAATCATCAAAAGTGTGCTAAAAAGACTCACCCATGTGCTAAGAGAACATGGTTCCAAGAGCATAATAATGAAGTCTTGGTTAGTATCAATTAATACTGCTAGACAAAATAATTTCAAAAAACAAGCATATCATTAATACTAGCTAGACAAGTAATACTTGCTTCCATATAATCAAAAACAACAGTGAATGCTGTTAGACCAATGTCATATCATTCTAAAATAGCATATTCAACTGTTAAAAGGCCCATTAATAATAACATAGCATTTAAAAACAGTAATATTAATCAAAGGGTTAATATTGTTAGGGGTAAAAATGTTAATATTGCTAGGACCAAAGCATAGTTAATGTTGTTTCCAGTGGAAATAATGTTAATGTTGTTAAAGGCCATCAGCTGTTGGTGTTTTGGAAACCAAAACACTAAAGTTTTTAGCCATGTTCTAAACACAAACAAGTGCATCCAACCATCTAAAAAGTTTTGATTATATTGACGCACAAGGCAGGTCTAAGTCAGTGATGGCTTGGGTCCCTAAAAGAAACTGATTTTCTTATCTGCTATATAGGGCAATCCACAAATGGATTTACAAGATAAATGAGTAATTAATAGTGGATGCTCAAGGCACATGACAGGGAACATGTCCTATCTTACTGACTATAAATAATTATGGAGATACGTTGCTTTTGGAGGGAACCCCAAAGGAGGGAAAATCACAGGAAAAGGTACCATTAAAACTGGTAATCTAGATTTTGAAAATGTGTATTTTGTGAGAGAGTTAAATTTAATCTCATTAGTTCTCACACCATGGGTGATAAAACGAATAGTGTTTCTTTATTAATGGATAACTAAATGTATTGTTTATCTCAAACTTTAATAATTGATGCAGTCAAAGTTGTAACTTAAGTTCCGCGAAAAACACTATGTATACTTTTGATTTAAAAGAACATATTCTTAAAAGTGGTTTAACTTGCCTTTTTGCAAAAGCCACATCTAATGAATCTAAACTTTGGCATAGAAGGCTATGTCACTTAGAACATTTTAAAACCATGAATAAATTGTTTCAGGGAATCTTGTAAGTGTTTACCTCTAAACTTTTTTGAGAATGAAGAAACCTGTGTGCTTGCAAAAAGGAAATAGCAACACAGAGCCTCTTGTAAACCAAAACAAGAACTCAGTCAGTCGTCCTTACAATTTAGTGCAATGGACTTGTTTGGTCTAACATTTGTAAAAATCCTTATGAAGAAAATGTATTGCCTAGTGTCACAGATGATTAGAGTAGGTTTACATGGGTTTTCTTTCTAGCAACTAAGGATAGACTAGTGCATTATTAAGTCCTTGATAACTAGGGAAAGAAAATCTAGTAGATCATAAGTTTAAGGTAGATTAGTTTGATAATGAACTGGTTCAAGCATAGAGCACCTGACTCAGTTTTGTACAAATGAAGTGGTATTTTATGAGATAATTTAGTACTAGCTAGAACTCACTCACCAAATAAGAGATGCTAAAAGGAGCTAGAACACAAATCGCGCGCTAGGACTATGCAACAGATTTCTAAGTTGTCCAACTACTTATTGAAGATAGAAGCAGTTAATACTCGCTTGCTATGTACAGACTAGAGTATAGTAGTGATTATTAAGCCTTATAACAAGACTCCATATGAACTTTTTCATGGTAGAACACCAACTTTAAGTTTTATGAGACCATTTGGGTGTCCTGTTACCATTCTCAATACTATAGATCACTTAGAAAAAATTGATGGTAAGGCTGATGAAGGTTTTTTGTTAGATACTCTTTGAATAGTAAAGCCTTTTAAGTATTTAATAGTAGAACAAGGATAGTGGAAGAAAACTTGCATATTAGGTTTAGTGAAAGTACACCTAATGTTGCAGGAAGTGGACCAGATTGGCTATTTGATATTGATGCACTAATAAGAACAATAAATTATAAGCCAATTGTTATAGGTACACAGTATAATGATTTTGCAGGTACAAAAGCAAGTGATAATGCAGGTCAAGCTAGAAAGGAGACAGAACCTGTCAAAGATTACATTTTGCTACCATTATGGACTGTTGATCCACCATTTTCCTAAGATCCAAAGAGTTCTCATGATGATGGATCCAAACCTTCAAGTGATGATGGAAAGAAGGTTGATGAAGATCCAAGAAAAGATAGTGAATGTAATGATCAAGAGAAGGAAGATAATGTTAACAACACTAACAATGTTAATGTTGCTAGCACAAATGAAGTTAATGCTGTTGGTGGAAAAACAAGCATTGAACTTCCATTTGATCTAAATATGCCTGCTTTAGAAGATTATAGCATATTTGACTTCTCAAGAGATGATGAAGATGATGGTGTAGTGGCTGACATGAACAATTTGGATACTACAATCCAAGTCAGTCCTAATCCAACTACAAGAATTCATAAAGATCATCCTCTTGATCAAGTGATTGGAGATTTGCAATCAGCTACACAAACAAGAAAGATGTCAAAGAATTTAAAGGAACATGGGTTTGTTAGTACTATTCAACAAAGAACAAACCATAAAGACCTTCAAAACTGCTTGTTTGCTTGTTTTTTATCACAAGAAGAACCCAAAAAGGTAATTCATGCATTGAAGGATCCAAGCTGGATAGAGGCTATGCAGGAAGAGCTTCTACAATTCAAGTTACAAGAAGTTTGGACTTTAGTGGATTTACCAAATGGAAAAAGGGCTATAGGCTCTAAATGGGTTTTCAGGAATAAAAAGGATGAAAGGGGAATTGTGATAAGAAATAAAGCAAGATTGGTTGCTCAAGGGTACACACAAGAAGAAGGGATTGACTATGATGAAGTCTTTTCCCCTGTTGCAAGAATTGAAGCAATTAGGCTATTTTTAGCTTATGCTTCATTTAAAGATTTTGTGGTGTATCAAATGGATGTAAAAAGTGCTTTTCTCTATGGGAAGATTGAAGAAGAGGTGTATGTATGTCAACCACCAGGATTTGAAGATCCAGACTTTCCTGATAGAGTATACAAGGTTGAAAAAGCACTGTATGGACTACATCAAGCTCCTAGAGCTTGGTATGAAACCTTGTCAACATATCTGTTGGACAATGGGTTTCAAAGAGGGAAAATTGACAAGACCTTATTCATCAAAAGGCATAAAGGTGATATTTTGCTGGTCCAAGTTTATGTGGATGATATCATCTTTGGTTCAACAAAGAAGGAGCTATGCAATGCATTTGAGAAGTTGATGCATGAGAAATTTCAGATGAGTTCTATAGGAGAACTTACATTCTTCTTGGGATTACAAGTGCAGCAGAAGAAGGATGGCATATTTATTAGTCAAGATAAATATATTTATTAGTAAAGATAAATATGTTGATGAAATTTTAAAGAAATTTAGGTTTACTGAAGTCAAGACTGCAAGCACACCAACGTAAACTCAAAAGCCTCTGCTCAAGGATGAAGATGGTGAAGAAGTAGATGCTCATATTTGTTGGAATTAAAAGCCTTCTTAATGCTGCTAGTATTACTGCTGCTCATATCTAAGTTAATGCTGCCTAGTTATGTTAGTACTGCTCAAGAACTTCTGAGAAAAATGCTAAGTATTAGTTAGTACTGCTAGTGTAAAGTTACTACTGTTAGTGCATATTAGTGATGCTCAGAGACTTAGAAGAAAAACTGCTAAGTAGTTACTACTTCTAGTACAAAAGTTACTATTGTTGGTACAAAGTTAATGCTGTTGAAGGAGTTAATGCTGCTAGTGAAGAAGTTAGTACTGCTGAGTTAGTTAGTACTGCTTATGTGAAGATTTAATATTCTTAGGAAAGTATTGTAAGCCGTTTAGGACTCCTTGGTGTATAAAAGGAGGTCCTAGGGCATAGCGATTGATAGACATACGAGTCATTCATAGAATTATCATAGCTTCAAGGTCTTTGTAACCCTAATACTTTAAGAGTATTCGTATTATTAAAATTAGAGCTTTTGTTTGTTGAATTATTTGTTCATATAATTACTGTTTCATTGATAGTTCTTCTTAATATTAAAGATTAGATTCTGCATAATCTTTAATAAATTCAAACAAAGTTTCTACTATAGTTGTGTTAGATTTATCTAATATAACTAATCCTTATACAAGCTTAAAGAGTTTGATCTATTTGAAGTGGATTCAAACATGATGGTATCAGAGCTTGTTGCTTTGAGAAACTTTGCTAGAAGATATGGATCAAGATTCTACACACATGGTGGCTGCATCTAAAGTTCCCATGCTCAAACCGGGTGAGTTTGAGTTATAGAGGATGAGGATTGAATAATACATCCAGATGATAGACTATGCACTATGGGAAGTCATAGAGAATGGTGCAACCTTGCCAAAAACACAAGTTGCGGAAGGTGTTACAATAGTGATGCCTATTAAATCTGCTAAAGATAAGGCTCAAAGAAGATTAGAAGTGAAGGCTAGAAGTACTTTAATGATGGGCATTCCCAATGAACATCAGTTAAAGTTTAACTCTATAAAGGATGCTAAGTTGTTAGTGGAAGCTATAGAAAAGAGATTTGGTAGGAATGCAGCTACTGAGAAGACTCAAAGAAATCTCTTAAAGCAGCAATATAAAAACTTCACTACTCTAAGCTCAGAGATGCTTGATCAAACCTTTGATAGGATTTAAAAGCTTTTGAGTCAGTTAGAGCTTTTGGATGAAAAGCTTTCACAAGAAGATGTTAATTAAAAGTTATTAAGAAGCTTGTCACCTAAGTGGAACACACATGCTGTTATGTGGAGGAATAAAGCTGAGTTAGAAACAATGAGCATGGATGATCTCTATAACAACCTTAAGGTGTATGAACCTGTTAGCCTTAAAATAATGAGTCGAACAATGGAAGTTCGTTCATAATTATATTAGGTCTCAGTCACTAAAATAATATACGTTGTA
>BQNB010129106.1:0-19172 GCA_026074375.1 Tanacetum coccineum
AACGCACATACTGATAAGATGTATAAGTCAACCCAACTCATTGTTTTCTCTTTTATTGTAGGAAAATGACCAGATTGAAGCGATAGAATTTGGTCATGATATTCGCCGGCCACAAATCATTATGCTAATTTCAAAGATGAAGAAATTAAGGTGGCTTCGTCTGGTAAGTTGGAACAATGAAGGGAATGGTGAAGCGCCTAATTGTCTATCAAATGAGTTGCGGTATATTAGTTGTGAGAATTATCCTGCAAGTCCATTTCCAGACAGTTTTCATGCAACGAATCTTGTTTTTTTAACATTGTTAAATAGCAAGCAAAAATTGCTTTGGAAGGGTTACAAGGTAATTCAATTCTTCTTCTTCTTATTAACAAGGTTTGTAACCCGTGCTCCGCCGCGGAGCACTTGAGACTAACTTTGGAACGGACCGATAACCCGAGGAGTATTTGCGTTAATTGTTTCTGAAAATTTTAACGGAAATGGTCCTTGAGGTTAGCGTTGCGTGGCAAGGTAACTGATAATCTCATGGACTATTTCCCTAAATTTTTTATAAAATCATACGTATTGGGCTCGTTTTGTTTGCAATTCGACGATCTTTTGAATGGCATATTTTTTTACGAATGAATCGATAGATATACGTACCATATTTGATAATAAATTTTGTTATATAAAAAAGTCGTAAATAGGTAAAAGTTTAAGGTCATTTTAGTAACTTTTCGCATACTTTGAGGGTGCGTTTTGTAACTTTTTTTCTTTTTTTACCTCAAGATTGGTGAACTTTTTTTTTACTCCATAATATTGAAAATCACGAATACCAAAAGCTCTTTAGTATAAACTTATAATATAATATAATATAATTATAATTATAATTTATAGTTTAGTAGTCCCCGGTGACTAATTCAAACTGTAGCTTTGTCGTAGATGTATCTATACAACCACAACTGAAAGTGCTTAAACTCCGTAATATTGCTGTAGTTTTACAAACACTTATTTTACAGTTCTAACATGTCTGTTTGTATACATTAGCATCTACCACAACTGAAAGTGCTTCAACTCCACTCTTTGGAAAGACTAGTCAGCACACCAGATTTTAATGGACTCCCTCGTCTTCAAACATTGGAACTCTGGGATTGTGGAGAATTAGAAGAGATTCACCCATCACTTGGAAATCATAGAAGTCTTAAACACGTACATGTATCAGATTGTTCCAAGCTTAGAATGTTTCCAACCATTGTTCGGATGGAACAACTCAAGTTTCTTCATATCAGTTTTTGCCACAAAAGTTTAGTCTTTCCAGAGATCCAATCAAACATGGAATGCTTAGTAAAGTTGAATGTGCATGCCATTCAGATAGACGCTCTGCTCTCATCAATTGGAGAACGTTGTACCAACCTTATTTATCTAAGTTTGCAACGCTGTTTTAGTTTAAACAGCACAGAAGTCAAATTTGATGGGCTAAAATGTTTGAAAGAATTCGAATGTTCCAATTCCAAAGTACCTAAGAAAATTCCATTCCCACTTCGGTTGACACGTAGCTTAAGAAAGTTGGATCTCAGCAGCTGCTTTTTCGAAGATGGAGAAATACAGTCTGATATTGGTGAGCTATCAAACTTACAAGATCTAAATCTAAGTAATAATAATTTTTCCAAATTACATTTCAGCCTCACGCAACTTACTCGGCTCAAACTCCTCAACCTCTTCGGCTGCAAAAGGCTTGTAAAATTGCCAGAGCTTCCATCAAGTATAGCGATTATTATAGCAGATAGATGTGACAAACTTACAACCATAGGAGATCTCAATGGAAACTGTAAATGGTTATGTTATATCTCGCTGTATCAGAGTACTGTAACTGATGGCAACAGATTACTACAATCCATGCTCAAGGTATGGCTCTCTGCTTTTTTATGTCTATCTTTGAATATTAGTCATATATCCTTCGAGCGCATCCTCCTAATTCATCTTCTAATGTACGCGTGAATATGTGTTGATAAATTAGGGAAATGCTATTAAAAATGAGTCCATGCATCTCAGAATTAGAGGTCTTGAGATACCAAAGCAGTTTACAAATCGTCTTTATGCTGGGGCCAAATGTTGGTTGCCTCTTCCAGAGAACTTGTGCAACGACTATTGTGGATTCCTAATTTGCGCTGTTCTGGAAGACCGTGTTTATAGTTGGACTTATCCAAATATAATTATAAAGGAGGAGGCAAGTGATGATATGCGTGGTATGTTCCATGATGCAGTCTCGGGGAAAAGTTTTGGTGATAAACTTACATGGGTGTGGTATGTTTCATTTGCTTCACTGAGAAGCACTGAATGGTGGAACCCAACGCACAAGAATGTTTCGTTTTACATTCACCCCGACAAGTTTATAGGGATAGGAGCAAGTTTCGTTCCCATGAACAATGGAAGTGGTCTGACTGATACGTCAACTGATTCTTCTGAATTTACTGATGACTACACGCCAAAATTCTCCATTCACCATGATTCGAAGTCTTCTTTGATCATTTCCCCACGTGTCTATGGTTATAACAAAGACACGGTTTTATAATAAACAAGCAGGATTACCCGCGCGTTGCTGCGGGTCATTAATTTTTTTTGCATTGTTGCGTGGCATTATTATTTTTTATTTTTTTATTTTGTGCGGGTTTATTTTTGATTTTTTTATTTTGTGCGGGTCGTTAATTTTTCGCGCGTTGCTGCGGGTCGTTAATTTTTCGGTCTCATGTTTAATAGTTTGTTTTTTTTCTTATATGGGCTTATGTGTGGGGCTCATGTTTAAAGGTTTCTTTTTTTTGGCTATACGGTTTTTTTTAATATAATTTATGGGCACGTGTGCTTTAAATGAGAATCGCGCGTTACTGCAGGGCATTTTTTTATTGTATATTTTGTGCGGGTTTATTTTTTAGTTAAAATTTTATTTTATTTTTTTCTATTTTTTATTTGTGCGGGTTTATTTTTTCGGTCTCATGTTTAATAGTTTGTTTCTTTTATATGGGCTTATGTGTTGGGCCTCATGTCGCGGGTATTTTTTTTTATCTGAATAAATCAATACTTTTGTAAAACAAAATTCTATTTTTTGCCGAGCGATTTTTTTTACATTGCCTAAGAAAAAAAAAGCCAAATGGGCCGGCCCAAATTGGGAGCCCAAAGGGCCGACCACTGTAGCGGGTAATGTAGCAGGCGGCAAAAACGCCGTCGTTTTATGCGCCTTTTGAGTATATTTATAATGTGTACTTTTTTTAATGTATCGTTATAGTACGCGTATTAAAAATTACTCGTGTTGTTTTGTACTGATATATATCCAAATAAACCACCGTCCATGTAAGAAACGATATTTCTTGTTTGACTATTCGTTTTATGGTTGCATGTAAAGCACCTAAATGATCTCAGAAGTTTTCATTAACAGAAATTTCCATCAACTCAAAAAGATGAATGACCTTCCATTATTAAAGCAAAAGTTAAGATGAAGGCTCGAGTTTGACCGTTTAGTCAAACTCGAGCCAAACAATCTTTTTATCAATCGAGTGACTCTGAATTTGCTCGAATATAACCTTATGCAGGTCCTTAGGCTTGTATTTAGACACGTTTTATTAGTGGTTAAATATCTAACCCAATTTATGAAAGCTAGTCGATCAAGTAGAGACTTTACTGATATATCTCTATGTTGGTCGTTAAACCAACACAGGGCTCGAGTTTATCCTATGTTTTATACAAGAGGCTGCTTTACAATTAATAACAAATTTATAACACAATACGCTACATATGACCTGACCCATAACGCACGGATCGCTCAAATCGATACACTATTTGGAATCCCACGGCACGTTACACCCGGTTCTGAACTCGGTGCAAGAAGTTCATATATGCTATGATAGCTTATGTTCTCAGATTATGTGGGCATGATTTATGTTATGCTAGTATAGAACCAAATGGCAAGACTTGGTTAGCTTACCTCGAGTTCAAGAGCTTATGTGTTATTACTAGTTTATGTGTGCATAGTTGTACTTATAGTTGCATAAACATGTTACTTTCATGCTTAGTTGGTATGTGTTAACATTATACGTGTGCATCTATCATGATATAGGTGTTCAAGGCGTGTTTAGAATTATTTAAACGGCACAGGTGCGTAACGCATTTCAGTCAACATATTTAGTAGAATTATTTAAACGGCACAGGTGCTCAAGGGTTTTTTGTAAGACTTAACCGGACCGGACGGAAGACCGAAAATAAGGAAAAGGATGGACCGAGGACCGGACCGAAATAGGTTCGGGCCGGTTTCTCTGTCCGGTCCGCGGTCCGTTTTGCTCACCCCTAGTCATATGCAGCATTATGTTGACCCGTGCGGTCATATTCATTATCATGTTGACACGTGTTGTCATATTAAGCATCATATTGACCCGTGTGGTCATATGCAGTATCATGTTGACTCGTATGGTCATAGTCAGTATCATGTTGACCCGTATGGTCATAGTGAGCATTATATTGACTCATGTGGTCATATCAATCATGTTGACCCGTGTGGTCATATTTAGTATCATGTTGACCAATGTGGTCATATTTAGTATCATGTTGACCCGTGTGGTTATATTCAGCATCATGTTGACCCGTGTAGTCATATTCAACATTATGTTGACCCGTGTGGTCATATTCAACATTATGTTGACCCGTATGGTCATAGTCAGTATCATGTTGACCCGTGTGGTCATATTCAAAACCATGTATATCAAAGCTCATTTTACATATCATCTCACTTCACAGAGCTAAACAAACAAAACACATCAATCTAAACACTTGAATGGCATCGTCCTCTTCTTCTGGATCATATGTTTATGATTTATTTCTGAGCTTTCGTGGAGAAGATACCCGTAAAACCTTTGTGGATCATCTCTACTCTGCTCTTGAACAACGCCATATCCGAACTTATAAAGATGATGTTACACTTCCAAGGGGTGAATCTGTTGGTCCAGCACTCTTAAAGGCTATCCAAGAATCGCGTCATGCAGTCATAATCTTCTCCAAAAACTATGCAAATTCTTCATGGTGTTTGGACGAACTTGTTCATATTATGAAATGCAGGGCTGAGAATGGGCAGATTGTTATGCCCGTATTCTATAATGTGGATCCTTCGGATGTAAGAAAACAAAAAAGAGATTTCGGGGAAGCGTTTTCTAAACAAGTGGCAGAGAACACCACAAGGGCTGAATTATGGAGAAAAGAACTCGTCGCTGCAAGTAACATTTCTGGATGGGAACCTAAGAACATCGCTAACGGGTAATAAGTCTTCTTTCACATTTTAATTAAGAAACCTTTATAACAAGTAACTTGATTAATGGTTTACGATTTTATGATACTACCACGCAAAAGCGATATCGTTCTTATTTGGAATCCTTGTGAGATAGTATCTTAATAGGATCCCGATCTTGACCATAAGATTTTAAGATCTCGTTGGATTCGATCTTACTTTTCTCGAACCATAAGTTATGTGGATTTGCATAATCTTAAGAGGCTAATTATATTAAACACTTCATAGTCATACTTTTGACCTAAATTTTCATGACATGTGATATATAATAATTGGTAGATTTGCATAATTTTATGATCCCTAAAAAGAAAGTGACACAATGGCAGGATCTTAAGATCGCGGACTGATCTTACGATCACGGTCTTGAAGAGACGAAAACGATCCCGGGTAGGATCCAGATCTCAAAAACCTTTCTTGATATCGACTTTGGTATAGTGGTTCTCTTTTGTACGTTTGAAGATCTTAGACATAACTTTATAACCTTATATTGCTGGGTAAAAACCAGTGAATGTGAACAGAGACTAATTATCCATATTTATCCAATATATATGCAAGCATGAATCAATGGTCATCAAGAAAATTGTTGATACAATTTTTGGTGGACTGTTTCCCTTGGATTCAGATATTGATGAAGGGCTTGTTGGAATGAGAGCCCGTTTGCAAGGTTTGATATCACAACTTAAAATTGGTTCGGGTGGTGTGCGCATGGTTGGGATATGGGTGGTCATATTCAAAACCATGTATATCAAAGCTCATTTTACATATCATCTCGCTTCACTGAGCTAACAACAAACATACCACATCAATCTTAACACTTAACTTTTGCCTCAAATCCATCAAGAGCTCGAACGTAGAATGGAGGGAATGGCATCGTCCTCTTCTTCTTCTGGATTATATGTTTATGATGTATTTATGAGCTTTCGAGGAGAAGATACCCGCAAAACCTTTGTAGATCATCTCTACTCTGCCCTTGAACAACGCCATATCCGAACTTATAAAGATGATATCACACTTCCAAGGGGTGAATATGTTGGTCCAACACTGTTAAAGGCTATCCAAGAATCGCGTCATGCGGTCATAATCTTCTCCAAAAACTATGCTGATTCTTCATGGTGTTTGGATGAACTTGTTCATATTATGAAATGCAGGGCTGAGAATGGGCAGATTGTTATGCCCGTATTCTATGATGTGGATCCTTCGGATGTAAGAAAACAAAAAGGAGATTTCGGGAAAGCGTTTTCTAAACAAGAGATGAAGAATGTTAACAATGAACTAAATATGAGAAAACTTATTTGCAAAACAGGAGGTGGGGACCCCACAAAAGTTGATTCATGGAAAAAAGCACTGTTGACGCTAGTAATCATTTCTGATGGGAACCCAAGAATGAACGTTGGCACATCGGGTTAATTTCTTTTATATAATATATACTTTTGTTATGAATATGCCAACTAGTCTAGCCCCAGCTTGTATACCTCATCTAGTTTAAACTAGTTAAGTAGCTGATGTTGGGTAAAAAGAAAGCGACACTATAATTGGATTTTAAGATCGCGATCTGATCTTACGATCATGATCTTGCAAAGACGAAAATGATCCGGGGTAGGATCCCGATCTTAAAAACCTTTCTTGATATCGACTTGGTGTAGTGGTTTTCTTTCGTACGTTTTGAAGATCTGAGACATAACTTTTGTAACCTTATTTTGTTGGGTAATAAAAGTATGTGACTAATTATCCATATTTATCCAATATATATGCAGGCATGAATCAATGGTCATCAAGAAAATTGTTGATACAATTTTTGGTGGGACTGTTTCCCTTGAACTCAGATTTGATGAAGGCTTGTTGGAATGAGAGCCCGTTTGCAAGATTTGATATCACAACTTGAAATTGGTTCGGGTGGTGTGCGCATGGTTGGGATATGGGGGCTTGGGGGTGGTGGTAAGACTACTCTTGCCACTTCTGTTTATATGGAAATCATGCGCCAATTTAAAAGTCACTGCATTATTGAGAATATCCGTGAGGAGTCACGCAAATCTGGTTTAAAGAAATTGCAAGGAGACATTTTATCAGCTATTTATAAAACAAAAACGGAAGTATACAGTGTTGCTGAAGGAAAACGTAAAATAAAAAGTATGTTATGTCATAGTAATGTGTTGGTAATTCTGGATGACGTTGATGATCTAGACCAATTAGAGGCGTTAGCTGGCTCACCTGATTGGTTCGGTGATGGAAGCCGAATAATAATCACAACTCGAGATGAACATTTGTTTAAAAAAGCACAAGGTAGACCATGTCTCTGACTGTCAGACTATTATCTCATGACGAGGCTATCTGGCTCTTTAATAGTCATGCTTATAATGAAGAAAAGCACATAAAAGACTATGAAAAACTTTCATTACAAGTGGTGTCTTATGCTGATGGGCACCCATTAGCCCTTAAAGTTTTAGGTTCCTTTCTATATGACAAAGATGCGAAAGAGTGGATGAGTACCATGGATAGACTAAGAGATATTCCTGAAAGTGAAATTGTGGATAAGCTCAAAATTAGCTATGATGGACTCAAACCTGTTGAGAAAGAGTTATTCTTGGATATTGCATGTTTCTTTAGAGGGGAATGGAAGAGTGATACAATGGAGATATTCGACGCTTGTGGTTTTCACCCTGAAATAGGGATAAAGGGTTGCTGATACAAAGTCTCTCATATCTATCGTTTTCAATGGAAGGTTGGGGATTGCATGTTTTGATATAAAGAAATGGGAAACTTTTTTGTTAAGAGGGGGAACTTCCTACAATCTGAAAAACATTGCAGTAGTGGTGGAAACATGCAGTTTGTCATTACATGTGTTTTGGAGAGATGCCACACAGTTCGGGAAAGTTTTAAGCTAGCTAGCTTTTCAATTTATACATTATATATGTTTCAGTGGCCAACAAAATATATACATGCACTTAATTAAACGCACATACTGATAAGATGTATAAGTCAACCCAACTCATTGTTTTCTCTTTTATTGCAGGAAAATGACCAGATTGAAGCAATAAAATTTGGTCATAATATTGACCTGCCACAGTTCGTTATGTTAATTTCAAAGATGAAGAAATTAAGGTGGCTTCGTCTGATAAGTTGGAACAATGAAGGGAATGGTGAAGCGCCTAATTGTCTATCAAATGAGTTGCGGTATATTAGGTGTGAGAATTATCCTGCAAGTCCATTTCCAGACAGTTTTCATGCAACGAATCTTGTTTTTTTAACATTGTTAAATAGCAAGCAAAAATTGCTTTGGAAGGGTTACAAGGTAATTCAATTCTTCTTCTTCTTATTAACAAGGTTTGTAACCCGTGCTCCGCCGCGGAGCACTTGAGACTAACTTTGGAACGGACCGATAACCCGAGGAGTATTTGCGTTAATTGTTTCTGAAAATTTTAACGGAATGGTCCTTGGAGGTTAGCGTTTTGCGTGGCAAGGTAACTGATAATGCTCATTGGGACATTTTTCCCTAAATTTTTTTTATAAATAATACGTCAATTGGGCTCGTTTTGTTTGCAATTCGACGATCTTTTCCCGATGGCATATTTTTTTTTCGATTAAGAATCGCTAGATTACGTTGACCATTTTTGATAATAAATTTTTGTTATTTAAAAAGGGTCGTAATAGGTAAAAGTTTAAGGTCATTTTAGTAACTTTTCGCATACTTTGAGGGTGCGTTTTGTAACTTTTTTTCTTTTTTTACCTCAAGAGTGGTGAACTTTTTTTTTACTCCATAATATTAAAAATCACGAATACCAAGAGCTCTTTAGTATGAACTTATAATATAATATAATATAATTATAATTATAATTTATAATTTATAGTCCCCGGTGACTAATTCAAACTGTAGCTTTGTCGTAGATGTATCTATACAACCACAACTGAAAGTGCTTAAACTCCGTAATATTGCTGTAGTTTTACAAACACTTATTTTACAGTTCAAACATGTCTATGTTTGTATACATTAGCATCTACCACAACTGAAAGTGCTTCAACTCCACTCTTTGGAAAGACTAGTCAGCACACCAGATTTTAATGGACTCCCTCGTCTTCAAACATTGGAACTCTGGGATTGTGGAGAATTAGAAGAGATTCACCCATCACTTGGAAATCATAGAAGTCTTAAACACGTACATGTATCAGATTGTTCCAAGCTTAGAATGTTTCCAACCATTGTTCGGATGGAACAACTCAAGTTTCTTCATATCAGTTTTTGCCACAAAAGTTTAGTCTTTCCAGAGATCCAATCAAACATGGAATGCTTAGTAAAGTTGAATGTGCATGCCATTCAGATAGACGCTCTGCTCTCATCAATTGGAGAACGTTGTACCAACCTTATTTATCTAAGTTTGCAACGCTGTTTTAGTTTAAACAGCACAGAAGTCAAATTTGATGGGCTAAAATATTTGAAAGAATTCGAATGTTCCAATTCCAAAGTACCTAAGAAAATTCCATTCCCACTTCGGTTGACACGTAGCTTAAGAAAGTTGGATCTCAGCGGCTTCTTTTTCGAAGATGGAGAAATACAGTCTGATATTGGTGAGCTATCAAACTTACAAGATCTAAATCTAAGTAATAATAATTTTTCCAAATTACATTTCAGCATCACACAAACTTTACTAGGCTCAAACTCCTAAACCTCTTCGCCTCAAAAGGCTTGTAAAATGCCAGAGATTACATCAAGTTATAGCGTTTATTATAGCAGATAGATGTGACAAACTTACAACCATAGGAGATCTCAATGAAAACTGTAAATGGTTATGTTATATCTCGCTGTATGAGAGTACTGTAATTGATGGCAACAGATTACTACAATCCATGCTCAAGGTATGGCTCTCTGCTTTTTTATGTCAATCTTTGAATATTAGTCATATATCCTTCGAGCGCATCCTCCTAATTCATCTTCTAATGTACGCGTGAATATGTGTTGATAAATTAGGGAAATGCTATTAAAAATGAGTCCATGCATCTCAGAATTAGAGGTCTTGAGATACCAAAGCAGTTTACAAATCGTCTTTATGCTGGGGCCAAATGTTGGTTGCCTCTTCCAGAGAACTTGTGCAACGACTATTGTGGATTCCTAATTTGCGCTGTTCTGGAAGACCGTGTTTATAGTTGGACTTATCCAAATATAATTATAAAGGAGGAGGCAAGTGATGATATGAGTGTGGTATGTTCCATGATGCAGTCTCGGGGAAAAGTTTTGGTGATAAACTTACATGGGTGTGGTATGTTTCATTTGCTTCACTGAGAAGCACTGAATGGTGGAACCCAACGCACAAGAATGTTTCGTTTTACATTCACCCCGACAAGTTTATAGGGATAGGAGCAAAGTTTGTTTTCCATTTTGAACAATGGAATGGTTCTGATGTTCATCAACTGATTCTTTATGACATTTACTGATGGGACATACACCGCTAAATTCTCCATTCAACCATGATTCGAAGTCTTTTTGATTTTTCCCAAGGTGTTATTGTTATACAAAGACACGGTTTTTTAATAACAAGCAGGATTACCCGCGCGTTGCTGCGGGTCATTAATTTTTTTTGCATTGTTGCGTGGCATTATTATTTTTTATTTTTTTATTTTGTGCGGGTTTATTTTTGATTTTTTTATTTTGTGCGGGTCGTTAATTTTTCGCGCGTTGCTGCGGGTCGTTAATTTTTCGGTCTCATGTTTAATAGTTTGTTTTTTTTTCTTATATGGGCTTATGTGTGGGACTCATGTTTAAAAGGTTTTGTTTTTTTTGGCTATACGGTTTTTTTTTAATATAATTTATGGGCACGTGTGCTTTAAATGAGAATCGCGTGTTACTGCAGGGCATTTTTTTATTGTATATTTTGTGCGAGTTTATTTTTTCGGTCTCATGTTTAATAGTGCGGGTTTATTTTTTCGTTAAAATTTTATTTTTATTTTTTTCTATTTTTATTTGTGGCGTTTTATTTTTTCGGTCTCATGTTTAATTAGTTTGTTTCTTTTATATGGGTTATGTGTTGGGCCTATTGTCGAGGGTATTTTTCTTTTATCTGAATAAACTCAATAATTTGTTCAAGTCAATATTCTATTTTATTTGCCGATGATTTTTTTTTACATTGCCTAAGAAAAAAAAAAGCCAACTTGGGACGGCCAAACTTGGGAGCCCAATGGGCCCTCGACCACTGTTGCGGAGGTAATTGGTAGCAGGCCGGGCAAAAACCCGTCCGTTTATGCGCCTTTTGAGTATATGTAATATTGATATACTTTTTTTAATGTTTATCGTTATAGTAGCGTTTTATAAATTACTCGTGTTGTTTTGTACTGATATATTTCCAATGAAACCCACCGTCCATGTAAGAAACGATATTTCTTGTTTGTATATTCGTTTTTATTGGTTGCATGTGTAAAGCACCTATGGATTCCAGGAAGTTTCATTTATACAGAAATTTCCATCAATCAAAAAGATGAAGGACCTTCCATTATTAAAGACAAAAGTTTAAGATGAAGGCTCGCGTTTGACAGTTTAGTCCAAACTCGAGCCAATACAAATCTTTCTTATCAATCGAGCGTCTGGAGCGACTCTGAATTTTGCGCGTATATAACCTTATGCAGGTCTTTGGCCTGTATTTAGTCACGTTTTATTAGTTGGTTAAATATCTATCCACATTTTATGAAAGCTTGTCGATTCAAGTAGAGACTTTACTGTTATATCTCTTGTTGGGCGTTTTTTATTTAAACCAAACACAGGGCTCGGTTTATCCTATGTTTGTATTCAAGAGGCTGCTTTACTATTAATAAACAAATTTATATCCAACAATACGTACTTATTGACTGACCCTAACCACGGATCGCTCAAATCGCATACACTATTTCGGAATCCACGGCACGTTACACACGGTTCTTGCAAACTCGTTGCAAAGAAGTTCTTATATGCTATGATAGCTTATGTTCTCAGATTATGTGGGCATGATTTATGTTATGCTAGTATAGAACCAAGTGGCAAGACTTGGTTAGCTTAGCTCGAGTTCAGGAGCTTATGTGTTATTACTAGTTTATGTGTGCATAGTTGTACTTATAGTTTCATAAACATGTTACTTTCATGCTTAGTTGGTATGTGTTAACATTATACGTGTGCATCTATCATGATATAGGTGTTCAAGGCGTGTTTAGATATTTTTTTAAACGGCACAGGCTGCGTTAACGCATTTCAGTCAACATATTTAGTAGAATTATTTAAACGGCACAGGTGCTCAAGGGTTTTTTGTAAGTAATTAACCGTGACCGGACGGAGACCTGAAAATAGGAAAAGGATATGACCGAGGATACGGAACAGAATAGTTCGGGCCGGTTTTCTTTTTCCGAGTCCGCGGTTTCGTTTTGCTCACCTAGTCTTAGTGACAGCATTATTGTTGTCCCGTGTATTGCGGTATATTCATTATTCTTGTTGACACGTTGTTGTCATAGTAAGTTTCATTATTGCCCGTTGTGGTCATATGCAGTATCTGTTGACTCGTTCTTGGTCTTGTCTAGGATCTGTCTGAAACCGTATGGTCATAGTGAGCATTTATATTGACTCATGTGGTAATTTCAATCTTGTTGACCCGGCATGGGGTCATATTTAGTATCATGTTGACCAATGTGGTCATATTTAGTATCATGTTGACCCGTGTAGTCATATTCAGGCATCATGTTGACAAGTGTGTCATATTTCAAACATTATGTTGACCGTGTGGTCATATTCAACATTATGTTGACCCGTATGGTCATAGTCAGTATCATGTTAACCCGTGTGGTCATATTCAAAACCATGTATATCAAAGCTCATTTTACATATCATCTCACTTCACAGAGCTAAACAAACAAAACACATAAATCTAAACACTTGAATGGCATCGTCCTCTTCTTCTGGATTCATTGTTGTTGATGATCTATTTCTGAGCTTTCGTGGAGTAGATACCCGTAAAACTTTGTGGATCATTCTTACTTGCTCTTGAAACAAAAGCCATATCCGAACTTATAATGATGATGTCACACTTCCAAGGGGTGAATTTGTTGGTCCATCACTCTTAAAGGCTATCCAAGAATCGCGTCATGCTGTCATAATCTTCTCTAAAAACTATGCAAATTCTTCATGGTGCTTGGACGAACTTGTTCATATTCATAATTGCTGGGCTAGGATTGTTATGGCCCGTATTTATAATGTGGATCCTTCGGATGTAAGAAAGGTAAAAAGAGATTTCGGGGAGCGTTTTTCTAAACAAGATGTGGCAGAGAACACCACAAGGGATGAATTATGAGAAAAGAACTAGTCGCTGCAAAGTACATTTCTGGATGGGAACCTATAGACTTCGCTAACGGGTAATATGTCTTCTTTCACATTTTAATTATGAAAACCTTTATAACAAGTATCTTGATTATGGTTTACGATTTTATTGATTACCTACACGCAAAAGAGTTATAGTTCTTATTTGGAATCCTTGTGAGATAGTATCTTAATAGGATCCCGATCTTGACCATAAGATTTTAAGATCTCGTTGGATTCGATCTTACTTTTCTCGAACCATAAGTTATGTGGATTTGCATAATCTTAAGAGGCTAATTATATTAAACACTTCATAGTCATACTTTTGACCTAAATTTTCAATGGACATGGGAATTCATAATATTGGTAGATTTGCATAATTTTATTTCCCTAAAAGAACGTGTCACAATGGCAGGATCTTAAAGATCGCGGACTGATTCTTTACGTTCACGATCTTGCAGTGACGAAAAACTGATCACCGGGTTAGGATCCAGATCTCAAAATACTTTATTGATATAGACTTTATTGGTATAGTGGTTCTCTTTTGTACGTTTGAAGATCTTAGACATAACTTTATAACCTTATATTGCTGGGTAAAAACCAGTGAATGTGAACAGAGACTAATTATCCATATTTATCCAATATATATGCAAGCATGAATCAATGGTCATCAAGAAAATTGTTGATACAATTTTTGGTTGGTGGATGTTTTCCCTTGGATTCAGATATTGTGAAGGGCTTGTTGGATTGAGTGCCCGTTTGAATGGTTTGATATCACAAACTTTAAAAATGGATTGGGGTGGTGGTTCGTGCGCATGGTCTGGGATAGGGGGCTTGGGGGGTGGTGGTAAGAACTACTCCTTGCCACACTTCTGTTTTTTATGGAAATAACGCCGTTTTAAAGTCACTGCATTATTGAGAATATCCGTGAGGAGTCACGCAATATGGTTAAAGCAATTGCATAGGAGACATTTTTTCAGGTCTTGTAAACTAAAATTGGAAGTATAGACTGTGTTGCTGAAGGAAAACGTGAAATAAAAAGTAAGTTATGTCATAGTAATGTGTTGGTGATTCTGGATGGACGTTGATGATCTAGACCAATCTTGAGCGTTAGATGGTATCTATATTGGTTCACGGTGATGGAAGAGAGATAATAACACAAATTGAGATGAACTTTTGTTAATGGAAAGCACAAGGTAGATACATTGTATCCATGTCTGGACTTAATTATCTGTGACGAGGCTATTCTCGCTCATTAATAGTCATGCTTTTTAATGAAGAAAAGCACGTAAAGAATATGAAGAGAACACTTTCATTACTAGTTGTGTCTTATGCCGTTGGGCTCCCTTTAGCCTTAAAGTTTTAGGTTCCTTTCTATTATATACAAAGATGTGAAAGAGTGGATGAGTACCATGGATTTTACTAAGAGATATTCCTGAAAAGTAAAATTGTGGGATAAGCTCAATGATTAGCTATGATGGACTCAAACTGTTGAGAGAAAGAGTTAATCTTGGATATTGCATGTTTCTGTAGAGGGGGAATGGAAGTGGGGATACAATTGGAGTATTCGACGCTTGTGGTTTCACCACATCGATAATTGGGATAAAGGTTGAGTTGATACAAAAGTCTCTCATAACAATGTCGATTCAGATGAAAGGTTGGTATGCTTGATCTGTGATACTAGAAATTTGTAACAAATAGGGACATACATTGTTTAGTGGGGAAATCCCTAACAATCCTGAAAAACATAGCAGAGTGTGGAAATATGCAGAAGTCAGTAACATGTGTTTTGGAGATGCAACAGTGGTAACGATTATATAAGTGCAGTAAATTATATGCACTGATAAGATGTAAAAGTCAACCCAACTCACTGTTTTCTCTTTTTTTTCAGGAAAATGACCAGATTGAAGCGATAGAATTTGGTCGTAATATTCACTGGCCACAAATCATTATGTTAATTTCAAAGATGAAGAAATTAAGGTGGCTTCGTCTGATAAGGTGGCACAATGAAGGGAATGGTGAAGCCCCTAATTGTCTATCAAATGAGTTGCTAGGTTTTTGGAATGGAATCATTATCATGGCAAAGTCCATTTCCAGACAGTTTTCAAGCAACGAGTCTTGTTTCTTTAAAATTGTTTAGAAGCAAGCAAAAATTGCTTTGGAAGGGTTACAAGGTAATTCAATTCTTTATCTTCTTATAAACGCGGTTTGTAACCCACGATTCGCCGCGTAGCGCGCGAGACTAACTTTGCAACGGACCTATAACCCAAGACCTATTTGCGTTAATTCTTTATCTTCTTATAAGCGTTCCGTTGTAAGGTAACCGATAACCTCAAGGACTATTTCCGTAACTTTTTAAAAATATATATTAAAACTTCCTACATTTTTATATAAAAATTCGTACTTATGTCATAAGCATTGTAATATTGGGCTCGTATTTGTTCGACTATTCGGCAGATTCTTTCAATGGGATATTTTTCTTATGAATAAATCGAAAGATATACGTTCCATATTTAATAAATAATGTTTGTTATATAAAAAAGTTGTAAATAGGTAAAAGCTTAAGGTCGTTTTAATAACTTTTCGCATACTTTAAAGGTGCGTTTTGTAAAAAAAAAAAATTACCTCGAGATTGGTGAACTTTTTTTTATTTAAAAAATCACGAATACCAAGAGCTCTTTAGTATAAACTTATAATATAATATAATTATAATTTTTACTGTAGTTTTGTAGGGGCCCAGTGACTATTTCAAACTGTAGCTTTGTCGAAGATGTATCAATACAACCACGTGGTCGTGGCATTGAACATTGCTGTAGCCTGTAGGTTTACAAACTAGACTACATAATGTTCCCAAAAATTGCCTCTTTGTCATAATATTCACCAGCCACAGTTCATGATGTTTTACAAACTAGAATAAATAATGATCCCAAAGCATGTCATAAGCATAACAAAAATTGCCTCTTTGTCATAAACTCTTATTTTACTCGCACCTTGACAAAATTGTCCCATAGCATAGCAGACAAAAAATGATCCCAATTGCTTGGTCATAAAGCATAACAAAAAAAAATGATCCTATACATGTGTATGTTTTATACATAGCATCTACCACAACTGGAAAGTGCTTACTTCAACTCAGAGATATGGAAAGACTAGCAGCACACCAGATTTTAATGGACTCCCTCGTCTTCAAAACTTGATAATCATGGTTTGTAAAGAATTAGAAGAGATTCACCCATCACTTGGAAATCATAGAAGTCTTAAATCCGTATTTGTATATAATTGTTCCAAGCTTAGAATGTTTCCAACAATTTGTTCAGGACGGACAACTCGTGGTCTCTTCTATCTCCTTGATTGAACTGAAGTTTAGTCTTTCCATAGAGATCCATGCAAATATGGAATGCTTAGTAAAGTTGGACGTGTCTGACATTCAGATAGACGCTCTGCTCTCATCAATTGGAGAACGTTGTACCAACCTTATTTATCTAAGTTTGCGCCGCTGTTTTAATTTAAAACAGCCAGAAGTTAAATATTTGATGGGCCTTAAATTGTATTGAAGAATTCAAAGTTTCCATTTCCAAAGGACATGAGAAAATTCCATTTCCACTTCGGTTGACAGGTAGCTTAAGAAAGTTGGATCTCAGCAGCTGCTGTTTCGAAGATGGAGAAATACCGTCTGATATTATTGTGCTTCAATACTTAAAATTCTAGATATAAGTTGTATATAATTATTAGAATTTTACTTTTCCTGCCTCTCGCATCTTACTCGGCTCCAACTCCTCAACCTGTCGGATGCACCAAGCTTGTAAAATTGCAGTGCTTCCATCAGTATAGCTATTTTTTATAGGCGATGGATGGTGACATAACTTTACATCCATAGGAAATCTGAATGAAAACTGTAAATGGTTAAGTTATATGCTCAAGGTATGGCTCTCTGCTTTTTTATGTCAATCTTTGAATATTAATCATATATCCTTCGAGCGCATCCGCCTAATTCATCTTTTAATGTACATGTGAATATGTGTTGATAAATTAGGGTAATTTCTATTGAAAATCAGTCACATGTTTCTCAGAATTAGAGGTCTATACAAAGCGTTTACAAATCGTCTTTATGTTGGGGACAAATGTAGGTTGCCTCTTCCAGAGAACTGGTGCAACGACTTTTGTGGATTCCTAATTTTTGCTGTTCTAGAAGACCATGTTGGTATGAGGGGTTATATAAGTATAACTATAAAGGAGGAGGCGAGTTTTTGAGTGATGATTGAGTGGTTTGTTCCATGATGTGTTCTGGGGGGAAAGTTTTGGTAGAGTAATTATACATGGGTGTTTGTTTGTTATTCATTTGATTCACCGAGACACATGAATGGTGGAAACCAAAACACAAGAATGTTTCATTTTACATTAGGTGGCAGATCTACTAGCGACAGGAGCCATGTCTGGTTACCATCGAACAATGGAAGTGGTCTGTCTCATAATCAACTGATTCTTCTGGTAATTTACTGAGGACTACACACTAAAAAGATCTCCATTGACAGTGGTTCGAAGTCTTCTATTGACCTTTTCCCCAGATATCCGTCGTTACTTATAACAAAGAAAAAAAAGGGTCTTTCTTCACACGATCTTGGGCTTCCAGAAATAAAATAGCCCGTTCTTCAATACTTGGGCCTGCATCATTTATACTGATATATAAATTTGTTTTGTACGTGTATGGCTACCTAGTGGACTACCATCATAAGATCACATACACACATTATAATAGCCGACCTAAATTGCCAAAATACACCTAACTAGCCGACCTTTGTACGTGTTGTTCTTTCTAAAAAAAACCTTCTACCCGATAAGCTACTTGAACTCTGAAAAAACCTTTTCATTCAAAAACAATTGTGGACCGTTTGATAAACAAAATGAAGTACCTGATAACACGTGATTGAATATTTACAGGTATCTAAGCTAAGTCATCTGAGCAAGCTTGCTCGTGAAAGCGACACAGCCAATAGAACATTGGAAGCAGATCATTTGCATACTATGTTTCTTGCAATGGTAGATGCGAGGGCAGTGCTCATAAAGCTGCCTGATAGGCTGCATAATATGATGACGTTGGATGTGCTGCGTTTGAGTAAGAAACAAAGGTTCGCAAAGGAGACAGTGGAGATCTTTGCTCCTTTGGCAAACCGTTTAGGAATCACGAGTTGGAAGGAGCAATTGGAGACTCTTTTTTTCAAGTAACCTCTATCCGGAGCAACATGATGATCCATCTTCTCAACTTTTGAAGTCGTTTGATGAGGTAATGGTGACATCTGTCGCAGATAAATTGGAGCAATCTCTTCAAGAGGGGTCAATCTCTTACCACGTTTTGTATGGACCGCACCAAAGCTTATATAGCATCCACTGCAAAATGCTAAAGTATGTCTCTCATTTTCTGTTTTTCCCTTGTATGAACTATCTTTCATCATGATCGTTGGCAATCTCTGGCAATCTCCCTTGGCTTCAGCTTATTCGCACAAGGCCTGATCTTGCTGAGCTTGAAGATCTTTGCAGTTTGGTTGCTCATCTGCACCTCTCACACAATAAGGA
>BQNB010129107.1:0-16250 GCA_026074375.1 Tanacetum coccineum
GTTAATGAATAATAGTTAATACCCTAGGTACGACGCACTTCTACATCATGTGTACCGCACTTTATCTCAGCATTAAAGATCTACACATTAAAGAAGAAAAGTACGCCATACTTCTCAAGGAAGTGCTGCGTAGTTTTGCCCTCGACCAGCCTATAAACTAAGAGGAAATTCTCTCATTTTACACATACTTCAATAACAAATACCTCTTCACCAATCTTCATCAAATCCCTAGAGTTTAGCACGAAATTCCGGCAAGAATGAAGATCATAATCATAGCATTTAGTTAAATAAAGGTTTCTATACGAATTCATACTTGTAAAAGTGGTGTTTAATCCATTTCTCAATCCAAATTTCGTATATTTCTTGTTTCCCTATTAAACTTTGTTATCATGAACACCATAATCATGAGAGTCTAAACCTCTTATGACTACTCGGTGATGTTAATATAATAATCAAGCATTTGGTGTCATTTTGATCTTATCTGTTAATACAAATACTGTCTAAAAATGTTATTTATATTTTTCGATCTCTCGATGCTTTGAAGATAACTAAATGTAAAACCGTTTACGATAAAAATAAACGTTTACAAGTTATTAATCGTATATTTCCATTTCAAATGTAAATCACTTAAGGTATGTATAAACAAATCATTAAACATGATTAATGATCATGAAAATAATTTTTCTTAACCATCACATTTTCACAAAAATATTTTTATAAAAATAAATATATACAAAATACTTTTTAAATAAAAGAAATGTTTTATTTAAAAACCGAAATTTGAAATTCAATTCCCCCCCCCCCCTAAAAAAAACTAAATATAACTCACCAGGATAAAACTTCCCCACAAAAGGACAAAAATCAGAGCGTCAGTCTAGGGCGGCCCCCAGATATACTGGCACCGTCAGGACCGCCTACAGTAGCCGTTGGGTTTTTCTGGCTATAAATACTACACTATTCCCAACTGAATAATAGACCTCTTTGAACGAATTTTTTAGTCTTCTTTCTCTCTCTAAAAACCTTCTTTCTCTCACTAAATCTCTTGATCACTAACATGGTTTGATCTTGTTTCAAGTAATCCAATCTCTTCTTTCTCATTTCTCCTCTCCTCTCTATCAAGTGAAAGAGAAGAACATTCGTATTCGTCGAGAAACGAATTGCTGTAGTATAGTGATATTTCTTTCTTTCTTCTAAGAACCAAATCTCTATCTTGATTATCTTGTGTGATTGTGTAAATCGGATAGTGTATAAATCTGATAGTGTAGATCTTGTGATTATGTATTACTTATGAAGTGGTAGATTGGTTCTAGCTAAGATTAGGACTCGACATTTAGCTTAGTGTCAGAAAACAACATAAGCGAAGTGTAAAGGGTTTTCTCCACCTAAAGGGAGCTTGTTGACATAGTGAAATTTTGAGTAGGATACTCGGGGAGTAGAGTAGGGTGAAAAAGAGCTTCGTAGCCGAACCACTATGAATCTTGGTGTATTGGTTTGATTGTTCCTTCCCTCATCTCTTTATACTGATGTGATTCTTACTTATTGTTTGTTTTGTTATTGCTAGTAGATACATACATTGTTGGTTCATATTGTTGGTTGGTTGAACATATACTCAGATCTAACAAATTTTAAATGTAAAATTTTAAAACGCTAATTAACCGGTAAACTATTCAACCCCCTTCTAGTTTCCACATTATCAATCATAAGCTTATTTTACAATCCTATCATATCTAATCATGTTAAACTTGTTTATCGACTTTGATTATATACGTATAATGGTATAGGTCAAAAGACCTATTGTGCAATATATGATTTTAAAGACTTGTCTATGATCTTTATCATTCGATCGAAGAAAATCACTTATGTTATTTGATAAACAAAATAGATTTGATATAATAGTAACTTGATTGTTTGAGTGACACATTTGATTAAGTTAAGCCAAGATAAGTCTTAAGTTGAAACCAGTTAATTTGTGAAAACATTTTCTGACGAGAAATCCTTTTTATAAGTTAAATTCCTAAAGTCAAAGATCGAGATTACTACCATTGCTTATGAATTATATGAAACTAACCGAGTATTCATATTTCCTTATTATTGAATCTGTCTTTAAAGTTATTAATAACTGTCTTAAAATTTCTGATTATTCGAACACTAATCAAATCTCTGTGGATGACATGGACTTACCTTAAATGTCATACTACATACGTGGGTTATACTTTTACCCGTGTGTTTCCATTTCATAAACCGGTAATTTCAGTCTTATAAATTTAAAGCTTTTGAAACACATCAAAGTTTTTGGCCCTGCTGCCGGGGATTTTAAAGCTGTTCCATAATCAATTTTTGAAATAACTTTTAACCACTTTCTTTCTTAAAATCACCATACAGTTGTATGTTTTCTGGCAAAATGAACCCAAACAAATTCTCCCTTGGGTGCATACACATGCTTCCAACTCTGAGCTTGTTGAACCACTTCTTAAACCAAAACGAACCCTGAATCAAAGACTTCATCAACGAAATAGGAGAGTTCCATTCGAACAAAGAAATGAACCACCTGCACAACCAAAAGTAGTTTAATGCTACAATTCTTGACATCAACCATTTTCGTACCTTTCTTGATATCCTTGAAAATTACAATCCAATGGATGATGAACCAATGTGGGTTGCCGACCGTGTTGTCGCTCCTACCCCCGGTTCCGCAATCACCATTCCTGAAACCGCAAACGAATTCACCATTAAGGGTAACCACTTGACCCTCGTCAAAGGAAACCAATTCGATGGTAGAATTAAAACTGATCCGCACAAACACATTTACGAATTCCTAGGAATATGTGATATGTTTAAATATGAATTCCTCAGAATATGTGATATGTTTAAATACTAAAACCGCACAAACACATTCACGCCGTCCGTCTGATGATGTTTCCCCTATCACTCACGGGTGAAGAAAAACATGGCTGGATGAACTAAACGAAGGAACAATCAAAATGTGGGATGAACTTTAAACCGCTTTCATTACTGGATTCTTTCCCCCAGCTCTTTTTGATTGACTCCTCAGAGAAATTCGAGCCTTTTCTCAACATGAAAATAAAACCTTAACCGACGCTTGGCTTCGTATGAAATAAATGCTTAGAAATGGCCATGGTCACAATCTATTCAAAGCCAATATCATTAAAATCTTTTACCACAGTCTCAACGAAATAACTTAAGAAGTTCTAAATGCCGCAGCTGGTGATATTTTCCATTATAAAACACCAAATCAAGCTTATCAACTTCTTGAAGACAAAGTCTTACTCAAGCTTGACTGGGCTAAAAATCAAAAATCTAAACCATCTCTTAAAAAAACCGTTTCTTTCACAGATGAATGTAGCAGTAATTCTAACACTAACAAAATTATGACGGGAATGGATGCGCCATGACCATGAAAATGGATGCTCAGTATAAAGAATTCAATCTCATTCAAAACCAAACCCCGATCATAACGATGATGACACACCCATGTCCCGTGAAGAAGAATCTAAATTCATGAAAACCTTCCGTCGTACTCGTTTTTACAATGATTACCGTGACAGTGACTCAAACCATGATAATTAGCATTCAAGCGAAAGAAACAATTACAACCAAGAAAATTACCGATCCAACTCTGATGATAAACCCGATCTTTAAAAAACAATTAAGTAATTTCATAAAAGCTCAACAATTGACCAATTCTTTTGTCAAAGATACTTTTATGGATCTAAAAACCAAACTCAAAACAACAACCATAAATCATCAATCATCGATCCAAAATCTCGAAGCAAAATTCGACAATTGTACTAACAAGCAATCTGGTCGACCTTCTAAATCTCATCCTAGTACCACTCAACCAAACCCAAAAGGTAGCTCATCCAAACCTTATCAACCACCGCAAGCTTGAAATGAGCAGGTAATGCCATATTTACGCGAAGTGGTAAATCCTATGACCCACCAATCAACCCAAATGATCAAACAAACGATTCTGAAACTCCTACCATCTTTGATAGTGAGGATGAAGATGAAGAACCTACACCACAACCCAAATCTCAAACTCCAAAACCAGTCAAAGAAAACCCAAAACCTAAACCATATAAACCAAAGATCCCATATCCTCAGCGCCTCAGAAAAGAAAAAATGGAAGCCCAATACGGAAAATTCCTCGACATGATTTGAGTTGTTTGAATCAATGTACCTCTTGTTGATGTTTTAGCAGGAATGCTGAACTATGGAAAATTTCTTAAAGAACTCGTTAGCAAAAAACACAAACTCAAACAAATTTCATCCGTTTTCCTGAGTGATGAAAGTTCTGCTTTGATCCAATACAAAGGAGACCTTGGAAGTTTTCTCATTCCATGTAATTTCAACAAAGCTTTCTCATGTGATGCTTTAGCCGATCTTGGTGCTAGCGTTAATCTCATTTCGTATTCTCTATATGCAAAATTATATCTTGAAACTCTAAATCCTACTAAAATGAGCGTAAGATTAGCCGACAGATCATTCTAATATCCTGTTGGAATAGCTAAAAATATGCTCGTTGAAGTTGGCAAATTTACTTTTCCTATAGATTTTGTTATTCTCGAAATGGAAGAAGACAGTAAAGTTACTCTAATCTTTGGGAGACCTTTCTTACATAGTGTCGATGCAGTAATTCGAGTTAAACAGAAACAACTCAATCTTGGAGTTTGTACTGAACGAATGTTTCTGTATTGACGTTATTAATGAAATCTTAGAAGAAGATTTCGATGCTCTTTTCGGTGAAGGAAATAAAATCCTTTATTAAATTGAAGGAACCATCCTCGAAGAAAAACTCATTGTTGAATTTGATGAATTCATGGCAATGACCACCGAAGAAAACTCTGAATCTGAATTCGACACTGAAGAACCGCCATTCGAAAAAATTACCTTTAACACCAATTATAAGATCAAGACATCTCTTAAAGAACCTCCTACGGATCTTGAACACAAACCTCTTCCTGATAACTTGGAATATCTATTCTTGGAAGAACCCTCTTTTCTCCCTGTAATCATATCATCTTAGCTTTCTGAAGAAAACAAAAACAAACTCGTTTCCGTCCTTAAAAACCACAAATAAGCCTTTGCTTAGAAAACAACAGACATTCCTGGAATCTGTCCATCTTTTTTTAAACATAAAATTCAACTCCTAGACGACAAGAGTCTAGTTGTTCAAAAACAAAGACGATTAAATCCAAACATGTGGGAAGTCATTAAAAAAGAAATCGTTAAACTTCTCGACACTGGTATCATTTATCCAATCATTGATAGCCCTTGGGTAAGTTACATCCATAGTGTACCTAAAAAAGGTGGTATCACAGTTGTTACCAACAAAAAAGATGAACTTGTACCAACAAGAACTGTTATAGGTTGGCGAGTTTGCATCGATTATCATAAACTCAATGAAGCAACCATAAAAGACCATTTTCCTTTGCCATTCAAGGATTAAATGTTAGAAAGACTCATAGGAAATAAATACTTCTGTTTCCTCGATGGTTTTTCTAGATACTTCCAAATTCTAATCGATCCTATGGACCAAGAAAAAACAACCTTCACTTTCCCCTTCAAAACATACGCTTACAGGCGAATGCCTTTTGGTTTTTGTAATGCTCTCGCTACTTTCCAAAGGTGCATGTTGGCTATCTTTCATGATATGATTAAAAAATCTATCGAATTATTCATGGACGACTTCTCCGTCTTTGGAAACTCTTTTGATCATTGTCTCAAAAACATCGATAAAATGCTTCAACGTTGCAAGGATGCAAATCTTATCCTTAACTAGGAAAAATGTCACTATATGATTAAAGAAGGAATTGTGCTCGGACACAAAGTGTCCGGTGCTGGCCTTGAAGTTGACAAAGCCAAAATTGACATAATTTCTAAACTTCCACCCCCTACTAATGTCAAAGGTATTAGAAGTTTCTTAGGACATGCCAATTTCTACTGACGTTTTATTAAAGACTTCTCGAATATTGCCCGTCCTCTAACTAAGTTGCTTGAAAAATATACTCCATTCGAATTTAGTGACGAATGTCACAAAGCATTCAATTCATTAAAAGAAAAACTCACATGTACTCCTGTAAACGTGAGCCGAAACTTAAACTTATGTGTGATGCAAGCGATTTCACAGTTGGAGCAGTCTTAGGTCAAAAAGATGGAAAACACTTTCATCCCATCTATTTTTCAAGCAAAACTCTCAATGCAGCTCAGCAAAAATATACAGTTACTAAAAAAGAACTGATCGTTGTAGTCTTTGCATTCGATAAATTCCGACCTTATTTGATATTATCCAAAACAATTGTCTACACCGATTACTCAACTCTAAGACACTTATTCAAAAAGCAAGATGCTAATCCACGTCTTATACGTTGGATTCTGCTCTTACAAGAATTCAATATAGAAATTAAAGATAAGAAATGTATAGAAAATGTTGCCGCCAACCACTTATCTCAGATTGAAAATGATAAGACAAGTGATGATAGTGATGTCGACAATAACTTTCCTAGAGAAACTCTTATGGAAATAACCACTAATGACACACCTTGTTTCGTAGACTTTGCAAACTATTTGGTGGGTGATGTTATATCTAAAGGGTTGACGTACTAACAAAATAAAAAAATCTTCTCCAACCTCAAAAACCACTTTTGGGAAGACCCTTACCTTTTTAAAGTATGTTCATACGGTATGATCGGACGTTGTGTCTCGAGACCAGAAACTCGTACCATTCTAGATCAATGTCACCACGGACCTATCGGTGGACATTATTGACCAAACACCACAGCTAATAAGTTTTAGACTCAGTCTTTTACTGGCCAACAATCATCAAAGAATCTTATACTCTTGTTCGCCTTTGCGAAGCATGTTAAAAAACTGGGAATATGTCCAAACGTGATGAAATGCCTTTAAATAACATTCAAGTATGCGATATTTTTGACATATGGGGTATTGCCTTTATGGGACCATTCCCGAAATCATATAAATTTGAATACATGTTAGTCGTTGTTGATTATGTATCCAAATGGGCCGAAGCTCAATCTTTACCAACCAACGATGCCAGAGTTGTTATTTTATTCCCGAAAAAACTCTTTTGCTATTTTGGAATGCCCAAAGCTCTCATAAGCGACCGAGGTACTTATTTCTGCAACAAAATAATGGAAAAAACCATGAAAATATATGGAGTTAACCACCGTTTCTCTACATCCTATCACCCTCAAGCAAGCGGTCAAGTTGAAAATACGATCAGATCTTTTAAAAGAATCCTTGAAAAAACTATGAAAGACAGTCTTGCTATCTGGTCAAGGAAACTTGATAATGCTCTGTGGACTTTTAGAACCGCTTATAAAATACCAACCAGAACCACACCATACAAACTCGTATACGGAACAAACTACCATTTACCTTCTGAAATAGAACACTGAGCATACTGGGCCCTTAAGAACTGTAATCATGATCTGATCGTCGCTGGTGAGAAAAGAATGTTCCAGTTGCACGAGTTAGATGAATTTTGCTATCAAGCTTATGTAAACTCTTGTTTATACCAAGCAAGAACCAAAGTCTGGCACGACAAAAAACTCAAAATGAGAAAAGAGTTCAAACACGAAAACAAAGTGCTGCTATTTCATTCTAAGTACAAATTCAAACAGCTGAAACCTAGATCTTGATGGCTTTGATAATATGTAGTGAAACATCAATATCCATCCGGATATGTTGAACTATATGGAAAAGATGGCAAGACATTCATTGTTAACGGCCATCGACTCAAGCTATATTATGAAGAAGATAATGACCCAAAGTAAGAAATTACTCCTTTTTTTCCCAAAGAATGGACCCCGGAAGTACGAGTCTAGCTAATGACTCATTTCAAAATTAAGCACTTCTCGAGAGGTAACCCGTGCTTTAATTTAAGTGTGGAGGAGTCCCTCCTCCTTTGTTTTATTTCCTAAAAAGAAAAAAACAAAAATATTTTCTTTTTGTGGGTTTTTTGTGTTTACTCTTATGGCGTTTTCTCAAAGACAATCTCTCTCAAGCTACATATCTATGCCTCGGGAAGTACCATTTTTCTTTAATTTTTCATATTTTCTATATTTATCAGTTCTCACATTGAGGGCAATGTTCAACTTAAGTGTGGAGGAGGAGTCAAATAGGCAAAATTAAAATTAATCTTATCCCTCCATGTTTGCCTTGTAATCTAGCAAAAAATTTCAACTCATATTTTATGAAAAATCTTTAAAAAATATGTTTTTCTTCTAAAAATTAAAAGTATATACTCTTAGTAAGGAAAATCCAACCGGATTGACACTATAACTAGCACAAAACCAGTCCACTAAATTGTGATAGTTAAACCTTAAAGATTTCAGGTATCCACCTGTGATACCTAAGATATATTTTTTTACCTTTAGCTTGTTCGAGTTAAGGTTTGATTGCAATTGCAAGTGTGTCATCCATCGTTATGGATGTGTATTTGTATTTTGTCTCCTTTTCTAGAGCATTGATATTGGTTGAAAATTATATGAGAGTAAGCCGGTAATTTAGTAGCTTCAGAACTTGTGCTTGATTATCATTTACTAACCGCATTGAGGTTAATTTATAGACAAAATCGTAAGATAAAAGGTGAAATAAATCTCGCATAACTCTTGCATCTGCAAACACTCCCTTTTAGTGCTAATCTCCTAAAGTATCCAAAGTTGAAGAAAAATGCTCAATGAAAGAAGTTCTATGCTAGCCTTAGTTACCGAAGAGTTAAAAAAATGTTCAAAGTAGAAGGCTTAGTTTGGCACATGGAATCGATACATGTTATTCACCTTCATCAGCATCATGTTTTACCTTTTTAACATTTTTGTCTAGGTGCTCACGCCGCAACGGGCATGTTTGTGTGTCTTATACAAGTCTATGGTAGCTGTCAAGATTATGTCTATGTAATTGAGTGACTTCACAATATAAACCATGTCTGAGTGGCTTGAGTGAATATAAATCAAACACATTCCTCATGTGAGGTGCTCTGTTATATTTCTGTGATTGAAAAGTTATAAAAACTATAAAATACTTGTTAAAATTAAAATTTTCTCCATGTCACGATAAATGAATATTGTTTTCTCGCTTTAATTGCTTGATGGCAAGCAATAGCTAAGTGTGAAGGAATTTGATAACGACTTAATTATACATGTTTTTGGCAGCGTTATTGTATCTATTTATATCATTTCTCATGAACTTTTGATACTTAAAAGCATGAAATATGTGCATGTTCACTTGAAGACACCTCAAGCTCAAAAAGACTAAAGACACAAGTATTTTATACTTTATGGAAGAAAAAGATAAAAGAAGATAATACTAAGTCCAAAAATCAAGTAAAGTACGTCGCACTTCTCAGGAAGTACACCGCACTTTAGGACGAAGTTAATGAAGGACAGCTAATACCCTAAGTATGACGCACTTGTACATCATGTGCGCCGCACTTCATCTCAGCATTAAAGATCTACGCATTAAAGAAGCAAAGTACGTCGCACTTCTCAAGGAAGTGCGCCGCACTTTTTCCCTCGACCAGCCTATAAATTGAGAGGAAATTCTCTCATTTTACACACACTTCAATAACAAATACCTCTCCACCAATCTTCTTCAAATCCCTGAAGTTTAGAACGAAATTCCTGCAAGAACAAAGATCATAATCATAACATGTAGTTAAATAAGGGTTTCTATACGAATTCGTACTTTTAAAAGTGGTGTTCAGTCCATTTCTCAATCCGAATTTCGTATGTTTCTTGTTTATCTATTAAACTCTGTTATCATGAACACCATATCCATGAGAGGCTAAACCTCTTATGACTACTCGATGATGTTAATATAATAATCAAGCATTTGGTGTCATTTCGATCTTATCAATCTTAAGCTTATTTTACAATCCTATCATATCCAATCTTGTTAAACTTGTTCATCGACTTTGATTATATACGTATAATGGTATAGGTTGAAAGACCCGTTGTGCACTATATGATTTTAAAGGTTTGCCTATGATCTTTATCATTCGATCAAAGAAATTCACTTATGTTATTTGATAAACAAAATAGATTTGATATAATAGTAACTTGATTGTTTGAGTGACACATTTGATTAAGTTAAACCAAGATAAGTCTTAAGTTGAAACCAGTTAATTTGTGAAAACGCTTTCTGACGAGAAATCCTTTTTATAAGTTAAAGTCCTAAAGTCAAAGATTGAGATTACTACCATTGCTTATGAATGATATGAAACTAACCGAGTAGTCATATTTCCTTATTATTGAATCCGTCTTTAATGTTATTAATAATTGCTTTAAAATTTCTGATTATTCAAACACTAATCAAATCCTTGTGGACAACCTGGTCTTACCTTAAATGTCATACTACATACGTGGGTTATACTTTTACCCTTGTGTTTCCAATCCATAAATCAGTAATTTCAGTATTATAAATTTAAAGCTTTTGAAACACATCAACGGCATCTACCAAAAAAGTAGGTGGAAGATTAGCCTGAAAAGTAAGGTCCGAATTTGATTGTTGATGGTGCGAATTAGTCTTTCGGACTTGCTATTTTGTTGGGATGTTTTAGGACAAGAAAACCGAAACTGAATACCCTTTGAGGCAAATAATGTATTTAAGGCACATTTGTCGAATTCACTACCATGATCATACCGAAACATATTGAATTCACATTTAAACTAAGTATTAACATAAGTACGAAATAACATAAACTTCGATAAGACATCCGATTTATTAACCAACGGATAAAACCAAACAAAATGTGAATAGTGATCCAAAAATAAAACATAATATTTAAAACCTGAAAGACTCGAAATGGGTGAAGTCCACACATCCGAGTGAACAATGTCAAAACGAGATGTAACCGAAGTATTAGAACTAACAAACGGAAGCCTCACGTGTTTTCCAAGCTGGTAAGCATGACAAAGGACGGGAGGTTTCTCTTTATTACACGAAATAAGATTGGGAGAAACAAGACGACATAACACTTCACTTTCACTTTCTGGATGTCCAAGTCGTTGGTGCCACGTATATTCACTAGTAAGAAATGCATGAGCAATTAGAGAAGGTTGCATGACCGGTAAGATCCCCCGTGCTATCGCATCGGAAAAGCACCCGACGAGTCATGAAGTCTTTAACGAAAAACTCAAACACATCAAATTCAACGGTACAATTATTGTCACGAACAAACTGACGAACATAAATTAAATTTTTAACAATATATGGAGTAATAAGGACGTTATTTAGGGAGAGAGATTGAAAGGGGTTGGCAAAATGATATGTCCCGTATTAGTGACGGGTATAGAATGACCGTCACGAACCGAGATAGACAGATAAATACACGTTTTAAAAATTGTACTAAGATTAGTAACAGAATTATTTAAATGAGAGCTCGCACCTGTATCCATGTTCCATGCGCCATGCGCCAGTAGTGATATCATGTAATGTCCCTGCAGTAAAAGCATGAGGTAAAACCGTTTCATGTCCCGGTGTAACCGTGGGTCCCGTTGACCCGAGCGCAGCCGCGGTTGACCCGGATTGCCCATGTTGGGCCGGGCTAGCATATTGGACTAGACCCTGCTGTAGGGTCGAGCTATCATGTTGGACCACACTGGCTGTTGGACCGAGCGAACATATTGGACCGGGCTAGCATATTGGACCGTACCGGCTGTTGGGCCGGTACCGGGCTGACATAAGTAACCAACCAGTTTGTGTGGCTGGCAGGTATCCGAACCCAGGTGGGGGTGCATTATAAGTTAATGGGCTGACTTGTGGGGCTATGGTGGGGTAGTAACGCGGGCCAACAGATGTATAGTAAGCAGGTGGGCTAGCAATTCGGCTAGCAGTTAGGCTAGCATTTGAGCTGGCTTGCGACACAGGAGAATGTTGAATTACATTTGCATTATTGTTACCAGTATGTGCATCCAAGGTATTAGGCCTAAGAGCTTTAGCAATAATTCATCAATATTAGTCATGATGTCACATGAGTAGGGTTGAGTAGATTGTTAGGGTTTTTATGGAGGGAATATGTGTGAATGGTGTTGTATGTAAGTGACAAAAACAAAGGAAAATAAAGCATGCATGTTAGGGTTTGTATGGGGTGTAAAGGGTGTGATTGGTGTTGTACGCAGCAGGCCAAAAACAAAAGCAAACAAAGCGTGACCTTGCATGACAAATCAAGAACAAATAAATCGTGACCTTGCACGACAAATAACCGCGTGACGTTGCACGAAGAACACACGATCGTGACCTTGCACGATTGAAGAATAGGGTTTTAGGGTTTTAGGATCGATGGAAGGCGTGATACCATGTAGTTTGGTGGAATAATCTGTATATCCATTAATGCCAAAATTTGGAATACATAAATACAGTACATCACATGAATATTGTGGACTTGGGCTTGAGCCTAATACAAAATATAACTATCGTAATAATGGAATACGGGCTAACAAGGAAGGCAGGTGCAATGTCGTATTCTCTGTGAATGCATGTTAAAGGCCCCTATTCGGTTACATCTGTGCCATCACAACCTAACCATATAACCCTACAATATTTTCATCATTAGTAACAACAAGTTGGTTAACAAATCTAACCATTGTTTTTGTCTTAATTAACAAGACTAACGGTTGAACAATAAATATTTGTTTTTATATTCTGTTTTTCTTGTCTTTGCCAAATCCAACTATATCTTACTTTCCAAAAATACCCTCCAAATATATTATGTTTTTTTTTCTTCGTTCCTTTTTAGGATGTTTTATAGATATTATAATTATAAGTTCTTTTCATTTATGAAAACTTATCATTAGTATGAATAAGTTGTTGCTCTCAATTTGAGCTCACAAGATCACTTATATGTCAGCGAGTAATCTAACACTATGTAAAGTTATAAAGGGTATTTTGAACATGTTATCTGAGGTTATGACTCCAATATCTCGTAAAAAGGCGATCGATAAATAAGCAAATATAGACAAGCAACACTGTCTAACCATACAAATAAAAGAGTAAGATAGTTACGGTCAAAGGTTAATAAATTAAGAAACATGCATGTTACCATTGCAGCATTGCTCTAAGGCTAATGAATTTATAAATAAGCACAATCACTATTCATCTGTTTATAACCCAGAGTTATTTTTAAAGAAAGAATGGCAATACAAGAACAAGAACATATTCCTCACAAATTAAAGTCCTAAATAAACAAGGGTAACTTAGTCAAAATCAGATAAATTGACTTTAACACCACTCCATGATACATTTGGTCCACATGCAGTAGGTAAATATGTGTTCTTCACAGTTAGATATACATTACTATAAATACCAAAACTCTTCAAATGTTCTGACCATCTTTCCAAGTACTAACAAAAGCAATCAACATGGGTGTATCAGCAATTTCCTTGGCTGCTTTTCTCTTCATCTCGTGCTTTATTTGCTGCTGCCCTGATATGACAATAGCCCAAAATGCTCCTACGGGTGTTACCAGACACTACAAGTTTGACGTGAGTCTTGATGACATAACTACAAATTAAATTTTCATAATTAACTTTATTTCTAACCTGTTTGTGTTTATAGATACGGATGCAAAATGTCACGAGATTGTGTAAAACAAAAAGCATAATAACCGTCAATGGGAAATACCCAGGCCCGAGGATTATCGCTAGGGAAGGTGACCGATTGGTGATAAAAGTTGTTAATCATGTCTCAGACAATATCACTATCCATTGGTACGTGTGGTCTTTTCAAGTTTATAAAAAGTTGGCATAATAAACAGAACTCGAAGTTAATGATATGTTTGTTTGATGACGGAAGGCATGGAATTCGGCAACTTCGAACTGGATGGGCTGACGGGCCAGCATACATAACACAATGCCCGATTCAGACGGGTCAATCGTATGTTTACAACTTTACCATTATCGGACAAACAGGAACACTTTGGTACCATGCACATGTTTCATGGATTAGGGCAACTCTTTATGGCCCCATTGTCATTCTCCCTAGGCTTAACACTTCTTACCCATTTGTAAAACCTTACAAGGAAGTCCCGATTATGTTTGGTAATAATTGAACCTTAAATTATGAATGGTTTGGGCAGAATGATTGTTTCCGTATACTTAAATGTGTCGTTTTATATAACAGGAGAGTGGTGGAACAATGATACCGAGGCCGTGATCAACCAGGCCCTTCAAACTGGAGCAGGCCCGAACAACTCAGACGCTTATACCATTAACGGGCGTCCAGGGCCGTTATACAATTGTTCAAAGGGTAAATAATTCTATATGATCATATTCTTTTGTACCATTATACTTTTTGTGAACTAATAAGAAGTAACATCAATTTACATGCAGAAACTTTTAGACTAAAGGTGAAGCCTGGGAAGACTTACCTCCTTCGATTGATCAATGCTGCCCTCAATGACGAACTCTTTTTCAAAATTGCAAACCATACATTTACAGTTGTTGACGCCGATGCAAGCTATGTGAAGCCATTTCAAACAGATACAATCTACATCACACCGGGCCAAACGACCAACGTTCTTTTCAAGACCAAAAGCGTCTCCTCGAATGCAAAATTCTTGATGGCCGCCCGACCCTATTCTACCGCTGCTTCTGGAACTTTTGATAACACAACGGTAGTAGGTGTTTTGGAATACAACCATAATATTAAGCAATTCTCCAATAGCTCCATCAAAGGTCTCGCCTTACCTCCACTGCCCGCTATCAATGCCACGTCATACGTTGCCAACTGGACCAATAAATTCCGTAGTCTGGGAAATTCACAATTTCCTGTAAACGTTCCGCAAACTATTCAAAACCGATACTTTTTCACGGTCGGACTTGGAACCGACCCGTGTCCAAAAAACAAAACATGTCAAGGTCCAAATGGAACTAAATTTTCGGCCTCGGTTAACAATGTTTCCTTCAATACTCCAACAACCGCCCTTCTTCAAGCCCAATATTTCAGGAAACTTAACGGGCTCACCGCCAGTTTCCCAACATTCCCTCTTAAACAATTCAATTACACAGGCACACCACCTAACAACACAATGGTTTCCCATGGGACAAAAGTGGTAACCCTACCATACAACACAACTGTGGAGCTAGTGATGCAAGGTACTAGCATCCAGGGGGCTGAAAACCATCCTGTTCACCTCCACGGCTTCAACTTTTATGTTGTGGGTCAAGGGACCGGGAACTTCAATTCGGCTACTGACCCTGCTAACTTCAATCTTGTTGATCCTGTTGAAAGGAACACAGTTGGCGTGCCTGCAGGCGGATGGGTGGCTATCAGGTTTCGGGCTGATAATCCAGGAGTTTGGTTTATGCATTGTCATATTGAGATTCATATGAGTTGGGGTTTGAAAATGGCTTGGGCTGTTATGGATGGGAAGCTCCCCAACCAAAAGTTGCTTCCACCACCTTTGGATCTTCCAAAGTGTTGATTTGACACCACGAGTCTTTTGTTTTCCGATTTTTGTTAAATTATGTATTTGTGATTGTTTCCATTGGGTTTTGAAACTGATGTTCAGTTTTCCTTTTTAAATGTAATGACCAATGAGGGGTTGTTTAGTGATTATATAAATATTTCATTCAATGTTTCTACTTCCTTGGTAGCGTTGGAGATTAATTACAAGTACAAGGGATTATGCATATTTCTTAGTGATTCGTATAAGTTAAACATAGAAAGTGTACGTTTAAACATGTAAAGCTTCGTTTATCCGCCGTCCTTATTACACGTAAGTGTTTGAGGATACGTTCCCGCTTGAAAACTTAATTTTTCGTATCAAATAATCGTGATTTAATATGAAAAGTGTCAATAATAAATCTATAGCAATAATGATAGTAGAGCACATGAAATAAAACATATCAACACAAAGCAAATATAGACACGATAAAGACAAAGCAATAAGTAAAAGATAGATCAAAGCGGACACGATGATTGATAATGGTGCGGTCGCGAAAATACTCTTCACCCTACTCCACTCCCCGAGTTTCCGACTCGAGAGTTACTTCACTAAGTCAACAAGTTTGCTTCTCAGCAGAGAAAACCTTACAACGTCCTTACAATGTTTACTAATACAAAGCTACATATTGACTCATTCAGATACAACCAAACCCGTTATGTTTTGTGGCTCAAAAATAACAAACCTTTGTGTTTTATGGCCTAAACACATAAACCATCTAACATTTAGTTTCGAATATAATGGGCGATACAAGTGATATCATCAA
>BQNB010129108.1:0-19172 GCA_026074375.1 Tanacetum coccineum
TGGGTGCGAATTTGACCACGTCGCCTGCACATGCCAGCAATGCTTCCTGGAAGAATCTTTGTCTTGTTTGAATTAAATCCTCTTTTGATTTTAAGTTTGGAAGAATCTTTGGATGTGGTAGCAGTTGTTGGTGATACAATTGCCGTCAATTCCTCATAAATTGTCTTATCCGAAGATAAGTCTTTCCTAGGGGATCTAGTTGGTATGGAAATTGGTGTCTGCATCTGCTCATTCCTAGTCTCCATACTACCTGTTGCATGAGATCTAGCCAATGTATGATCAGTATGATCATCATTGTCTTTCTCCTCAACAACCTCATCCATTTTCTCAACATCATCATCTTTCTTATCTTCTTTGTTATCATCTTTCTTCTCCTTATCAATCTCATCATCATCATTATTAACATTTTATGGATATTCTTTATGACTCCCAGGCTCTATCTTATTTCCAGAATCATCATCATCATTAAACACAAAATCAACAAACTCACTTGCATACAATTCTTCATCTTCTTCATCTTCAACCATCTTTTCAATTTCCTCCTCATCCAGTTTCTCTTCCACTTTAGCAATATTCTTTTGAGCTTCAACAGCTAGAGCAGTTTTGTATAAAGTAAGACTTAGAAGGGTTGCTTCAGCCATTTCATCCCTCTCTCTGTCATCACCTAGAGGTGGAAGTGGAGTTGTGCTTTGCTTCTTTTTTTGATGGTTACTTTCAGCATTTTTCTTGGTGAACTTGTTTCTCTAGCACTTTGCTTTCTCTTCTTCCCCTGAGGACTAGCAGTAGTAAGGGTAGGTGTCATATAGGCTCAAGGTGTAGTCCTATGCGTTCCTTGGGTAAAAACAACCGGTTGTGGTTGATTCATTGGAACAACTACTTTTACAAACACTGTCTCATACTCCTTATAGTCATCAGTGTCACGGATCTCCTCATTTAAGAATGCATCCCGAATCAGCATCCCTCAAACTTTTACATTCCTTGTAGTATACACACTTACTAACAGAATATCATCTTTGATGAAATGATAATCCTCGTCAATTGTTTAAGGAATGGATGACAATTTCTTCATCAAATCAGCAATTATAAGTTTGGTGAAGCGAGGGTACTGGATGACATCCTTCTTCTGAAATACACAGTTAATGAAATCCCACCAGAGAAGAGCAGCATAATCAGCATTTATGCGGTTGACCACAACATGAAATAACTAAAGAATGTTGATCTTTGTTTGATCATGCACAAATGTTTGAGTAGTCAAGCAATGGTTGGACACCTTGAACATGGTCTCCTACGGTTGAGCAAGAAACTTTGTATAGAAGGCACTCACTTTATCAACAACACCTTGATAGCTAACCCTCTGATAGTGTCTTTGGTGTCAGGCACTTTGCTAACTGTCTTCCAGAATTGTTGTAGATACACAACTGGAACATCAGCAGTAGCAGTAAGAGCATAGCTCAATGGATGATCAAGCAAAATTTGTTCCATAATCTTGCATTCTGGTGAGCACGAGATACTTTGGAGCACAGCATAGTTGTTGCATCTCCTAGTGCTTTGAAATTTAGGGACGGATTGAGCAGCTAGAATAATTTGTTGAGCCATGTGGAATACTGTATGATGATATGAAGTGATTAGTGAAATGGGATAAATTTATGAAATAAACATTGATTTAACATTTTTGTCACTTTCTACTCTGTCTGTTTTTATATGCTATGGCAATTCTTTTTGATCATATTTTGGTGATTTTCTTTCTCATGTGCCCATTCTTGCTTTTTCGGGCACATGTCATATGCTTTATTCGTCTTTTTCTTTTGATCTTATTTTGTATGCTCTGGAAATTCTTTTTCGAGCATACTCAAATTTGCTTTTTTGCGTATGGATTTTATTTTTTTAGGTAAAAGGGAATCAATACCCCGGTAAAATGCATTACACCAAAAAAACGTTAAAGTACAACGGATGAGGGTGAAATCACTCATCACGGCCCGCTACATAGGCAAAATAAAGCAAAAAAATAAATTTTCCTACTACCCTTTCCACTACACAAGAATGACATGCCATTCTTATGAAAAACAGAAAACAACTATTTCCTACTTAAACCTTTAACCTTGAAGTCAAATTAATCACAAAATTCTTGATGTAAGCTAGGATAATCTTCAAATTGATCTTCATAATCATCATATGCATCCTCTTCTAATTGATGCCTACCACCACCCGATGAGCTAGGAAAAGTAGTTCTAACTTTAGGTACGAAAACTTCATCAACATCCGTATCCGAATCTTCATTTAAAATTTCCATAGATGAACTAGATTTCTTAGACGAAATATCATAATTACCAACCTGTTCCAATACCGACTCCTCTTGCATCGATTTATCAACAAAGTTCCTTAATTCCTCAAGGTTAATATCATCATTAATAAAGGACGACATACCATTCATTGAAGAATCAGAAGGAGATGGCTTCTTAGTTGTATCCAAGGACTGCCCCATGTTGCTAGCAACATTCTTATCACCTTGCGGTTTAACCACCGCACGATAAACAAGCTTTGACTTAGGAATATTAACACGATATCCCTTGATATAACGCTGATTACCAACCTGTTTACCCTTACCCTTCTTACCCGTGGCTTGCACAAGTTGCTTGTCCTTCTTCACATCAGCTTGCATATCACTTTGCTTCGAAGGACCAGCCACACGTTTTATAGGACACACACTATCCAAATGATCAAAGATTTTACATGTACCACACCTTGGAGGCTGCCATTCAAACTCAATCCGAATATTAGCCGTAGTGTATCCATTTCCATCCTCACGAGGAATATCAATATCAACCGAATCAACAAGAGGCTTATCAGCCGACACTTCCACAAGGGCTCTAGCATAATCACTACGCCCCCACGAATTAAGACAAATGAAATTAGTGTGCGCATCAAGCCTCATTAGTCTACCCACCTTGGCTGAAATCAAATCAAGCCCTACTTTCGAATAAGCAACTATAGGCACGTTATGCATTTTCAGCCATAACGAAACATGAGTCACTTTATCCTTTTGAAGTAGAGTATTCGGCCTCCAAACGTTTAAAATTATGGGAACTAGCTGAATTCGCCAAGGACCATCCTCCATTACCTTTACCATGCCTGAATCAGAATCAAACTGAAACATGAAAAAGCCATGATGCATCATGACTCGTTTCAGCCCATACTTCGCCCACGCATACTTAACATAATTCTCCACCATAGGGAATGCTAAACGTTTACCAACAGGAAACCCATACAAAGTATTCACAAACCGAGCTTTGATTTCGTCAATTGCTTCCATAGGTAAACAAACAGCCGATGAAATAACATGTTCAACAGGTTCATCATTAGTATGGCTGTTTAGATCATTAACCCTAGTATCATTACGCCCATGAACTGGACGTGTACCATCATCATGAACCGCACACTTTGCAACAGCTTGTGGTGAATGTTCAACCTTGCTTGAATCAACAATAACATCATGCCCATCACCACATGCACTTTCTTTCGTCGTTTCAGAAAACCTAACACAACGACGAGCCACCATTGGTTTACCATCTCTACCCAGTATTTTACCATCAATGTTTTTAACCTTGGCAGCAATATTCCCTAATAACGACCCCTTTTCCAGCAAGCCTTTATTAACTTCCTTACTTCCATTCGATATACGATTTAAGAAGCCTTTATCCATCTCTCAACAAACCCACAATCACACCACAACAGCAGCTTACACAAAAGAACGACCAGCAAAAGTAAACCCTAAGAGGATTTATAGCAAGTATTCCACACCGGTTCTCCAATTGCTGCCAAACGAAACCTAACAAAAAATCAGAGTGAAAGCACCAAACCCTAAAAACTTAGGGTTTTAGGAAATCATCAATGGAGAAAACCCAAAATTAGGGCTTGGAGACAGCCACTATATTAGGGTTTCGTTAGTGATTCAAAAATCACAGCCACAACACAACCTTAATGATATAACCTGAACGCACCAAAACCCAAGCGACACGAAAGATTAAAACCCTAAAAAAATGATCAAGGATCGATTATTAGAGGGATAAAACCAGATCGCAGCTAGGTTGAATATATATAGCGATTCGACCAAATAAAGAATAATAATCGACCTAACACAAAACAATCAGATCCTATGCAATCGATTTGTTCTTAACAATTAAGGTTAAGATAAAAAACGATTTAGAATAGGCAGAATTAGTGGATTTGATTGAGTTGTTTAGGAGGCCAGAAATCGCCAAAATAGAGAGTGTTTAGGGTTTTTGTTTTGAAAACCCTAATCCATTCGAACCCTATAAATAAGCTAGTTTAAGCTTACCCTAATCTTAATAAGCTCTTATACACTTTTATAATCTCATGGAATAAGCCCTTAAACCCTAAGCCTACACGTTTGGTTTTCCTAAACTAAACGCACCTCTAAAAACCCTAAAAACCATTTTCGTAAACCTTAATAAGCTATAAGCCATAAGCTGATCTTATAAGCTGTTTTAATAAGCTACTTTATCATTTCTATAAGCCTAGAAACAAACCCTAAAAGCTATAAGCTTTCGGGTTATGATTTCAAAACCAAACGTACCCTTTTTGAGTTTTCAAGCTCATAAGCTCATTTCATAAGCTTTAAGCATGTAAATCTAACTTATTTTAGCTTATAGTAATAAGCTAAATGTTGCTAAATGAAATTAAGCTCAAAAATGCAAAGTATGTGAAATTTTGGACTAAAAACGCAAATCGTATTATGCATGAGGGGTATATATTGTAACTTTTGAAACTATTTAACTTTTGGGCCAAAAATGTAATTAACCTAAACTTAAAACCACAAGGACCTGTTAAAATAAGGTTAAAATATATAAAATTATATAAAGGGTATAATTTGTAAAATATTTCATACCAAGGGTATATATTGTCGTTTTCGAATTCTTAAGGGTATATAATGTAATATTTTATTAAAAATATTTAAACATTATAAGACTTTATTTTATTAAAACCCGACACATTTATCGTTCATTCATCGATCGAAACATTATAAATCAATTATGTTATATATTTAACATAATTTATCATCCACTATCTTTTGAAGAAACTTAAAAAGATAAAATCTTATCATTTAAACTATAACGTATCACGTTACTAGGGAATTTCATGTGAGGGGATTTCATTTGGGTATACGTGTAACACCCCCTTATTTGACATATAGCAGCGAAGCTAAATTGGGGTATTACTTCATGAATCAACATTTATAATCATAGAAAACGACTCAAAAGAGACGTTTTGGAAAATTTAGTTATCATTCAATATTATTTCAGGTTTGAAATGTAATAGTTAAATACAAGTCAATGTAATAGTAATAATTGCAACGAATACAATTATCATGGTAAACCATTTTATATTATTGCATTAAGCTCATGACACCGAAGCCTTAAGTAAATGTTATTCATAAGTTGTTTCCCCAAGCGGGTGCTTTGCCAAACACCCGGAGTTCCTCAAATGAAATGCGTCCGCTGGCCATGAATGTACCAGAACCTAGACGGGGAAGTTTAATCCAAATAGATCTATTCACGGCATTCGCGCTTACTTCGCAAAGTAATTAACGATTCATGATAGTGGGGCCTTATGGCAAATGGAGGTACTTAGGCAATAATATATCAAGATAGCATACATTTGAAAATACTTGTATTCATGGTTTATATCATGTATCTCCCTACGGAGTTTAGAAAACATGTAAAGGTGGGACTATGAACTCACCTTAACAGAGAAATCTGATTGACATCAAAAGTGCCTCAATTGGAAATAAACGGCCTCGTCACGCAACCTGAGGTAATATGTCAAGTCTTAGTTTGATTGTTTCAAAACTTTATTTCAAAAAGTTTAACGTCAATGATTTTGGTTTATAAGTTTATGAAAACAGCGTTGATCCTTTTAGCATGTTTATCTCAGGTAATTAAGCAAATCTAAGGCATGGAGTGGCATGGACTTGAAGACGTCCAAACTTGTTATCATTCAAACCTTATGTTTTATATGTATTTTGGGACCTCCTTTTGTAAAACTCTGAAATATTATTGAATGATAACTAAATTTTCTTAAACGTTTCTTTTGAGTCGTTTTCTATGATTATGACTGTTGATTCATGAAGTAATACCCCATATTAGCTTCCGTTGCTATGTGAATTATCAGGGTGTTAAAGATTGGTATCAGAGCTCATATTTATAAAGAGAAACAAGGTTAAAACCAAAACTATAACTAATTTTTCCATCCAAGAACGTCCTCCTTGCCACTACATTTCCTGAATAGAGGTGTAAAAGATTTGTTTAACAAGATAAATACATAACTATGAATTAAATATAAATAACTTATGTTATTTCCACTAGGTTTGTTACAGAGTTATGTCTTCATCCACCCACCCTATTATTATCCTATCTGATTCCGATGTTGAGGATGTTTTTTTTCCTTTATAAACACTCTTGATTATACCTCGGCTTCACCAGACTATTCCCCAGCCTCACCGAGAAACACCTCTTCTGACCCTTTAGAGGATTCATCTAAGGATCATTCAGCCTCACTAACCATCTCACCTTTCCACGATGATTTGTATATGAAGGTCATGCAAGCATATAATGCTACTAGTAATGAATCACACTAATCCACTACCACAATCAACAATACTCCCACGCCCGTTTTGCCTTCGATCTCATCCCCGTGTTAACCACCATCACCACTTTTTGATCCCCGGAGATTTCGTTTCTTCCGGGGAGATTATGCCACCTCAGAAACCAGCTTGTAACCTGTCATCCTCCATCTCTATTGGTTCATCTGCCGCCAGCCTTATGTATTTGATATTAGGAGATAGTTCTCAAATGTACACGTTTCTGGAGCGCCATAAGGAACAGATCAATGCTATTTTGAATCACTTAGATGAGCTCCCTTTTGAGCGCATTGAGCAAATAGAAGATAATATAGAAGGTCTTGTTGATGGTCGAGTAATCATAACACAGATTTTTAACAAACTAAGACCAGAATACTACAAAAAAGAAAGCCCCGTTTTTTAAATAACCCCGTTATTGCTGGATTCAGAGAAAAACAATGGGGCATGACAACGAGATGTTCTTATTTGCACGGCTTCAGGATATCTACCTATGAGATGCTCATCAAGGATATCCAGATTCGCCACTGATCAGATATGAAGAGTCTTCTGGACACGATCCATAAGCTCAAGAACCACAAGGGATGGAACCGAGCACCAGACTACTAACTAAACTAGATCTTGTCATTTACAACTTTTGTTTAATAATCCTAACCACGGATGTGTGCATAAATATCGACACTTTGCAAATAAATTAATTGTAAAATTATGTAGAACAATCCGTTATTTATGACATAATACAATTGTGATTCTGTTATACCTCGTTGTTTCATGATACAGATTTATGTATGTCGTGGTTGTCTATTCTATATCATGTATTGTGATGACTTATATCTTTATGTATCCAGGATTACCATGGTCCTCTTACCATTCAGTTTTCTCGAACCTTTGTGCCACTATCATGGAATATATTAATAATCAAGACAATGAGTCATTTATTCCACCTACACCACCCAGAGATACTAAGCCTCCTGTTGGATCACCTATTTCATTATCTCCGTCTTCATCAGTAGGATCTTCATCACCGGTTAGGTCAACTACACCACCACCAGACTATCCCTTTGATGAGTCTATCTTTGCGGAGTTAGATAACTCGTTATGGATCACACCGCAACCACTGAAAAGTAAACCAGTCCCTGAGAAACCTAATAAGACAGATGCTTGTTAGAATGTCCATCTCTGGAAGTCTTAGATTCCAAAATTTTCTGTTATATTCTGCAACGTAATATCAAAGGATGTGTATTTCTTTGTTAGAACTTGTATCAAAGAATGTGGGGGGGGGTGGGGGGGGGGGGGGGGAGGGGGGGATTGGATACAATGGTCAAATTGATTACATATCACTATGTATGAAAATTTTGACAATAATTTATGATATGACTATATCATTGTATGGATTCTTATTTTGTGTTGTCTTGTAAATGTTGATAGAATGGCTCCCAAGAGGACATCAACATCTGCAGCACTAGCCATGACTCAGGCCGCCATCAAGAAACTAGTTGCTGATAGTGTTGCCATAGCTCTAGAAGCACAAGCTGCTACCATAGCAAATACTGATAATACCAATAGGAACACCAGACAGAGTGGAACTCCTGTAGCAAGAAAATGTACCTACAAAGAGTTTATGAGCTGCCAACCCTTCTATTTCAATGGTACAGAAGGGGCTGTTGGCCTCATTCGTTGGTGTGAACGAACTGAATCGGTATTTTCCCGTAGCAACTGTACCGAGGACAGCAAAGTGAAATTTGCTACTGGTACTCTAACCGAGGATGCCTTGTCCTGGTGGAATTCATTCGCCTAACCTATTGGAATCGAGGAAGCCTACAAGATCACTTGGTCCGAATTGAAAAGACTCTTAACAAAGAAGTATTGTTCTCGAACCGAGGTTAAGAAAATAAAGGATGAATTTTACAATCTGACTGTAAAAGGGAATAATCTCAAGACTTACTTTAGAAGATTCCAGGAGTTAGCAGTCTTATGTCCAAATATGATATCAAATACTAAGAAACTTGTGGAAGTCTTCATTGAGGGATTGCCCTAAAGTATTGAAGGAACCGTTACTTGCTTCAAAGCCTCAAACTCTGGAGGAATCCACAACAATCCCCAGAGCTAATGATTATATATAAAAGCACGGTTCTGTGCAAGGAACCAATGATCATAAACAAAAGTTTTATGATAGAAGAAACACCACCGACAACAACAACTATCACAATACTCGCAACAACAACAATTACCAAAATAACCATAACAACAACAATAACAACCGCAAAAATGATCACCACCAACAGCAGAATAGAAGACAAGAAACTGTCAGGGCTTATGCTGCCACCCTAACTAAAAACAGTAGGTATACTGGAAACCTTCCCTTATGTAAAAGATGCACCCTACATCACACAGGACCTTGCACTTTCAAGTGTCAGACTTGCAACAAGTTGGGTCACCAGACCAAGAACTACAGAAACAAAGGGCCAGCCACTGGAAGCAACTTACAACCAGTATCAGTGACTTGTCATGCCTATGGGGAGAAAGGGCACTACAAAAATCAGTGCCCAAAAGCAAACAACAGTACCCATGGGAGAACATACATGCTGAGGGACAAGAATGCCACCAAGACTTCGAACATATCAAGGTACATTCTTCAAACCAACATATAACACCCTATGTGTTCAGGTCATATTACGATTTCACTCATTCCATTTTCCTTCTATTTATAAAATTTTTACGTGTTTACTTTATTTTAAATCACCTAGTTAAACCCTAATAAGTAAAACTTAACCGAGGCTTTTATTTTTAGCATGAATAAGCCTATGCTTAAGCTAAAGACCTTAGTTAACATTTTTCTACGACTTAACTAATCAAAATCAAGTGTATGTCTTCCGTATCCTCTCACCACCACCTAGCTTTTAACTTTAAAGAATAACCAAGCAAATTTTATATTTCTTCACTTGCTAAAATGATATACACAATAAAGATTACTAGGGCAATACATCTAATTCAAGAACCAAATAAATTCCCTACAAACTAGCAAGAAAAATCGCGTGCTTCCACATTCCAACTCCTTATATGCGACTAGAAAAAGGAGTACATGAACCTATCTTACTATGACCCTAATATCCAATGTGTAAAGCCTAAATTCCCTTTTATAAAAACCCTCAAAGACCCACATGATATCTTGGCCTAGTTTTTCCCTTGCTTCTGTTTCCCACGATACACCAACAGTACACCACCTTAAATACTGTTAACTTGACCATGGTATTAAGTCCCCAAAAATCCTTTGCCTTATTTGAATCAACATACAAACGTGACCCACGAATGAAATACTATACATGCAATATTATTCAAGTATATAAAGCCTTGCATACTCCTTTGCAAACTCAAAGAAGGAAAAACACAGAAAATACAACACCATCAGGTTCATAACCATACTTCTTCACCTTGGGGTCTCCTTGTTCTTCTATCTTTGGTTTTTGACTCACATACAACACACAAACAGTACACCATCACATTCATCATAAAACCCTAAACTCCAAGAAACCCTAACTAAGTTATTTGGTTTTACTTCTCCCTGTTAGTCGACCACATTAAGGCAGCAAGTAAAGGTTCGTGGTCGTGATCATAAGGGGTGAAAATAGTCGCGGTTAGTAAATTGTTTAGGGTGTTCGGTTTTGTATATGTGAGGGGTAAAATATTTGTGTGCTCATCATCTCCGTTGGGCCAAGTTCTATACGCGCTCATCCCTGCGTTTTCTGTGAGCAATCACTCTCATTTATTTATCTACTATATGCTATTCTTGGGTATATGATGTGTGCTTGAAATCTGTTAAGAAACAAAACCCACTTTTATTACCTTCTGATGTATAACGAAATAACGAGTGAAACCCCATAAAAACTGTGAAATGACTAATGAAACATGGGCCATGGTTATGCGAGGGTAATGGGTCTAGCATGTCAACCATTTGTAGCTTAGACTCGTTGGTTAGATAAAAAGAAAACGCATATGTTATGTTATTATAAAACGCAGCCTACACTGGAAATTTAAGAGCATCATTCGGCCCCTATAAGTAGAGTACATAATCAAACTTTGCTTATTTTGTATATAGGACATGGAACACTTTCTTTTGCCCATGGAATCATTAGTTTTCGTCAAGTATCGACGAAGTTAGAAGGTCCTAAAGACACACGATAAAAACTACCATTTTCCCACTGTTTTAAATGCAGCCAGCGAGGCATTTTGCTTAGATTATTTTGACACACTTACCTACTATTTAAATGAGCTAAGGGCTGTTATTTGTAGCCTAATGTACCATCTTTATATAGGAAAAAGAATTAGTCCTTTTCGTCTAGAAACGAGTGTACAAACCACGGCTTAATGGGGATGTCTGGTCGCAAGAGTTTGCATCAGTGTACAAGTTGTATAATTATGTTGAACTATATTTACGTGTACATCCACTTTGCACTCGTTTTTAACTCGTTTAACCGCATCACAACTTAACGCTTACTTAAAGGAAGTTGTAGAGGACCTGGCTGAGATAGTAAATGCGTTTTTTAATTTCACTAGCATCAATCAACGAAGCAAAATTAAAATTTAAAACCTCTTAAATTACAATCCATAAAACTTAACTATATTTTCAATCTTTTAATTTATTTTATGCCACTATTTCGTCTAATTATTTGACACCCTTAGAGACCAAACCAAGGGTTGAACTAAACTAACATTTTAAAGTATATGTGACCTAGTTTCCAAAGAATCTAATATCGTAAATTGCGTGTTATTATTTTGAACGCATTGACCCGATGAAGTTGACCACTTTAACATGGAAACTTATTTTTCTAAAACATTACTAATTAATAGAGCTCAAGCACATACTAGTGATGGGATTTGCAAATACTTGATTTTATATTTTATGCTTAGTAAATATGTATTATTTTTACTTAGGTTGCTGATAAAGTCTTTTGCTTCATTTTTCGTGCCACTACCTTGCTATTCCGTTATCATTGCTTGAGGTGAGTTTATAGTCCCCATCTTACTCTTTTTAATCATTTATCAAATCTCGGGGATGAGATCATGTTTGTTTTATAAAATGGATGCAAGTACATTTTAATTCAAATATTATGAGTTTGCCTAAGTAGCTATAACCCACTATGCCCATCATCATGAACTGTTAATTACTGGATTGTAAGCGCGAATGTTATGAATAGATCTATTTGGGAATTAACATCCCCGTTCGGGCAAGTAGCAATTGCTAGTTTACCGATTGGCCAGAAACGATGAATGTATACCATTTCGGACTCATAGATGTTACGGGTTGAACATCTACATTGGGCACCACCATTTATATGTATTTGATATACATACATTGTTTAGCTTCAGTGTCATGAGTGTAGTGCATATCGTAATACATTTTTGTGATATTGTATTCGTTGCTTTATTACAGGGAAATCTTGCTATCCGCTTCATTAAATTTATAAACCTATAAATTCACCAACAATATTGTTGATAGTTTTAAACATGTTTTCTCAGGTCAATAAGGTGCAAGTCATGGGTACATTGGATGGTCGTCTTTTGAAGTCATATCACTATAAAGATTTGTATGCATTACTTTTGGGATATTGTTATGTTGTGAAATCTTTACTTTTCAAGTTGAACAATTTAAGCCTATGGGCTTTTGTAACAAACCATTTATGAAATCTAATGTATCAGTTTTTAAATGACTCTTTTGGAGGTCGTTCTCATATCTTGTGCTATTGATCTATGAAGTAATACCCCTAGAACATCATATTCTGTTGTGGCCTATTTTGGGGGTGTTACATATTGGTATCTAGGGCCAAGGATATAGAGAACCAGGTCAAATGTTTTTACTTGGTCTATAACCGTTTTTTAAATATTGCGTCATTCAAAAGTTTTTAAAGGGACATACATGCAAACGAGTAGTGTTGCATCTAGTATACATGCTTACATGTCATGCATAATTTTAGCATTAGTTGATTATACTAAGTGCTTACATAGGTTATATACGTGTTAATATTACATTACGTATATTACTGCATGTCTTATATAATATACTTATACGAGTTTATATTATGGTTACAGATTAGCAATGTCATCAGACAACGCATCGTCTGCGGTCACCTATACGTCCATATCCTCTGGTTCGAATGGACTATCATGGGGTATTCCACTTGTGAATGCTGGAGAGCTTCCGGAGATGGACCCTTACGAGGAGGTTGCCCAGCAAGGGCAGGCACCACCACTGTCACCTGCTTACGTACCTGACCCCATAGAGTTGGATGAGTATGTACCGATATATGTTCCGGAGCCAGAGCACCCGAAGTACCATGTACCAACTGTAGGATCCCGATAACACTTCACTTCATACAATTAACCACGAAATCGAACCAAGAAAAGAGAAAGAGAGTTTAGTTGTTTAGAGAGAGAGTTACCATACCAGCATAAAGGCTGCATCATTCGCGGCACTGTATGGACGAAAGTGTCGATGACCCATGTGTTGGGCAGAAGTTAGAGATGCTCAGCTTACTGGTCCTGCAATAATTCATGAAACCACCGAGAATATCGTCCAAATCAAAAGCAGAATCTAGGCTGCTCGTGACCGACAGAAGAGCTACGTAAACATTAGGTGCAAGCCAATGGTATTTCAAGTTGGTGACAGGGTCATGTTAAAAGTTTCACCTTGGAAAGGAGTTGTACGTTTTGACAAACAGGGAAAGTTAAACCCTAGGTATGTCGGTCCTTTCAAGGTGATCGAGAGAGTCAAAACTGTTGCTTATAAACTTGAGCTACCACAACAATTAAGCTGATTTCATAACACAATCCACGTGTCAAATTTGAAGAAGTGTATGTCCGATGAATCACTTGTGATTTCGTTGGAAGAACTACGTGTTGATGACAAGCTCCACTTTGTGGAAGAACCAGTAGAAGTTATGGATCGTGAAATCAAACAATTAAAGAGAAGTCACATTCCCATCATTAAGGTTAGATGGAACCTAACATGGTCCTGAGATAAACCATTGGAAACGTGAGGATCAATTCAAGCAAAATAACCCACATCTCTTCACCAAGACCGCACCATCGTCAAGTGCCGCGTCTTAAGCCTAGAGGACAAGGCTCATTTAACGCGGGAAGACTATAACACCCCGTGTTTTTAGGTCATATTACGATTTCAATCACTCCATTTTATTTTTATTTATAATATTTTTACGTGTTTACTTTTACTATAAATCACCTAGTTAAACCCTAATAAGTAAAACTTAACCGAGGATTTTAATATCGTGAATAAGCCTACGTTTAAACCAAAGACTTTAGTTAAAATGTTTCTACGACTTAGTTAACCAAAAATCGAGTTTTATCATCCTTATCCTTTCACCACCATCTAGCGTTTAACTTTAAAGAGTAAACAAAGCAAGTTTAAATTTCTACACTTTGTTTAAAAAGGTACACATAAGGAAAATTACTTTAGGCAATTCAAGAAACAACATAAAATCCCCTATTAAACTAGCAAAAATTTTGTGTGTACACTTCAACACCACTAAACCGGCAAAACATTAAATTTATGGTAATGAGATACAAAATCTATGTCTTACCATAACCCTATTAACCCACTGTATCAAAGCCCATAATCCCCTTTTTATAAAACATAAACACACTCTTGATAAAACTTTGGTTTGCCCCTTCTCTCTTGATCCTGATCCACTTCCAAAACAGTAAACACCCTTTAAAAAAAACACTAGGCCTTGACCATTTTATTAGAAAACCCCAAAGCATCCTTTACCCTCATTTGTGATTAGCAAAATAACGTGACTCAAGAGAGAAACATTATGCCCCCCCCCCCCCCTAAAAACCCTCATCATTTGTACATAAAGAACCCTGCATACTTTTTTTAAAAACACATACAACTTAATACAACCAAAGTTATAATCATAGTCTCTTCATCTTGGTTCTCCTAGTCCTCCTACTCTTGTTTTGACTCATATACAACTCACACAACCACACCATCCCTTTCATCTTTCTTCATAAACCCTAAAAACTCCAAGAAACCCTAATTAGGTTTCTTTGGGTTCGTTCCTCTTACGAGTCGACCACACCAAGACAAGCGAGCAATGTTCGTGTACGTGGTCATAAGGGGTGCAATAGTCAAGTTTATTATTTGTTTGGGTGTTTGGTTCGTTGTATACGTAAGGGGTAAAAAGCTTCGTGCGTTCATCACTTCTTTGGGCCAAGTTCTTCGCGTTCATCTCTGTGTTTTTGTGAGCTATCTATCCTTATTACTTATCCTTTAATAAGCATCTAATGGTTCCATTAGTAGTGTGCTTGAAAATCCGTAACAACAAAACTATTTTGTTCACCTCCTGATTCGTAGCAAATAAACGGGTAAAAACCTCATAAAACTTGTAAATGACTAATAAAACTTAAGCCATGTTTATGCTAAGGATATAGGTGTAGAAGACCAGCCATTTTATGGCTTGAACACGTTATTGAATAAAAAGAAACAAAACACGCCTGTTGTAACTAGTATAAATCGCAAGTTACATGGATAGTTTTTGTGTACATTATTCGACCCCTAGAAGTTGAGCCTAAAAATAGAATTTAGATTATTTTGTAAATAGAACATGTAGAAATTCGTTTGCCTCTGGAATCGCTAGTTTTCGTCAAGTAGTGACGAAGTTAGAAGGTCCCAGAGATAAGCGAAAATCTGTCATTTTACACCATTTTAAAACTGCCCTGTTAGGTCGACTTTAGGTTTTGTTTCGACCCAATTAAACTTGGAGATAAGGTCAGCACATAGGGGCTTTTTGTAGTTGACATGGCGAGCTTTATTTAGAAATTCGAATCGTTGAAAACGGTTGAGTAATGAGTTCAAAAACTGATCATAAAGTTAGTACTGCTGACATGTTTCGACCAAGTTAATATTGTTGGCTGAATGGACGATACCCCTTACTTTGGCCTTGTTTTTAGTCACCGTAACGACTTCAAAAATTGTAAAACCTTATAAGAAATAATTGTTGTACTCATAGGCCTAAGTTGTTTCAGAGTGTACTTTTGGTTGCATAATATCCACAACAGGAACTCGCAATTAACCTTAAGTTAGTGCTAGCTGTCACGTTTTCATAAATTAAAACGTTAACATATAGGGTCGCGACAAGGTCGGACACCCCTTACTTTGTACTCGTTTTTTTGCCAAGGTAACGACCTCTAACAACTAAACTTATAAACATAAAGTACAGTAAGATCTAGCCTAGTTTCAATGGTGTTTTTATCTTGGTCCTAACATTGGAGGAATGGGTTTTAATCCGTGAAACAAAGTCAACTAAAAGTCACTTTGAACAACACTTGAGCCAAAATTTTTCTATGTTCGTTTTGAGGAACCCAGTCGCGCCACACAACCTCTACCACTGTTTTTTTAACCCATTTATTGACCTCGTTAGACAAAACATAAAAAAACACAAGTTATAGGATGACCTAACCGCGTGATGTGGGGGAGGGGCGCGAATGTATTTTAGACTTTCATTACCGTTAATAATTATCCATAATTACATTGTAAAACTCCAAGTTGTCAAATAGTAAAACTTAGTTAAAATTTCACTTATTCAATTAGTTAAACGCCACCGTTTCGTCTAATTAATTGGCACACCTAGAGACCAAATCAAGGGCTAACATAAACTAACATTTTAAAGTATTTGTGACCTAGTTTCCAAAAGTCCAATATCGTAAAATTACCGTGTTTTTGAAACGCCAATTGACCAATAAAGTTTGACTACATTAAACATAAAATTTTACTTTCAACATCATTATTTTAAAATGGAGCTCACGCACCACACTAGGGACGAGAATTGCAAAGTATTGAATTTCTGATTAATTTTTTATGCTTAGTAAATAGGTATATATTTAACTATTAGGTTGCGGATAAAGGCTTTTGCGTCGTTTTTTGTGCCACTACCTTGCTATTCCGTTATCATTACTTGAAGTGAGTTTATAGTACCCATCTTACACTTTTAATCATTTAACAAATCTCAGGGATGAATCATGTTATTTACAAAATGGATGCAATGACATCAAAATTCAAATATTACGGTTGCCAAAATAGCTCTAATAAACCACTATGCCCATCACCATGAACTGTGAATTACTAGATTGAAGCGCGAAATGTTATGAGATATGATCGATTGGGAATTAACATTCCCGTTCGGGCAAGCAGCACATGTCTAGTTTACCAGTTGCCTAGAAACGACGAACTATACCATTTCGGACTCATAGATGTTTCGGGTTGAACATCCTACATGGGCACCACATCTATAATGAAGTGGATATACATACATTGTTTAGGCTTCCAGTGTCATGAGCTTAGTGTATATCGTAATACATTTTGTGATATTATAATTCGTTTGCTTTATTACAGGAAAATCTTGCTATCCCTTCATTAAATATAAACATATAAATACTACTAACATTCTTGATGACAGTTTAAACCCAATGCTTTCTCTGGTCAATAAGGTGCAAGTAGGGTACATTCGGATGGTCTGCTTTTTAAGTCATATTCACTAAATATAAGATTTACGAGCATTATATTTTGGGGATATTGATATGTTGTGAAAATAATACTTTACTTTTTCAAGTTTGAACCATTTAAGTCTATGGGCTTTTATAACAAACCCATATATGAACTCCATGAATCAGTTTTTTTAAAAAGAAAACGACTCTTTTAGAGGTCATTCTCATATCTTGTGCTATTGATCTATGAAGTAATACCCCCGGAACATCATATTCCGTTGTGGCCCATTTTAGGGGTGTTACAGAACTTCACTCAGTCGAAGCGTCCACAGAATTCTGATTACTTGAAGGACAAGATGCTGCTGATGCAAACTCAAGAGAATGGTGCAGTGTTGGATGAAGAAGAGCTACTATTTCTGGCTGGTGAACAAACTAACACTTTTGATGCAGATGTGGATAATCAACCAGTCAGAGACTTAGCTTTGAATGAGGACAATATCTTCCAGGCAGATGAATGTGATGCTTTTGACTCAGATGTTGATGATGAACCTACAGCTCAGTCTATTTTTATGGGCAATTTATCCTCAGCTGGGCCAGCAAATCTACAAGCCGGTCCATCTAATGCATCCATTTTATCTGAGGTACATGATCTGGAAAATGCTATTGATCCTAGTGATAATCATCAGGTCGAACATGAGATTCATGACGAAGTACAACAGAAAAATGTTATTGAATCAACTAGTGCTGATATGGGTAATAGTAATGTTATTCCATATGAACAATATTTGACGGTCAATGACGTTTTTGTTGTACCAAGTAGTGCATCTTCTGTTCCAAATGATGCATATGTGTTGCATGATAATGATGCGTACGTTCCTCCTGACCCTTTGGCCACTGAACTCAATATCTATAAGGAACAAGTTGCTATTTATGAACAACGCGCTAAGTTTGAACTGACACTACGTGAACGAAAAATGGATGAACAAATGAGTATACTTATTTGAGGTCGCAATAAAAAGGAAGAAAATCTTAATAAGGAACTTCATTCTATAAAGTTACAACTTAATTCAACCATTCAGAACAACAAGATAATTGAAGAAACTGTAACTGCCTTAAAACAAGAGTTCAAACAGAAAGAATCTAAATTCCTATCTGATTTTTCAAATCTAAAAAATTTAAAAGATAAACTTGAGAATAAGTTATACTCACAAGATCAATCCATTCAAACTGTTCATACAAGATGTTGTAACGGCCATAGGTGTTCAGAACCCTTTCTACCTTAGGAAGGCCAAAAAGGCTCAACCGGCATTGTATGATGGTGATGAACTTCTTAAGACGCATCATGTCCCTGTAATTGTTACATCATCTGAGGAAGACCTAGAGTTAGCTGAGACCACAAGAATTAAAATGAATGAGAAAATGAATGACTCTGTGTGTGGAAAAGAGGGTTAAAATTATCCCTCCTAACTTTTCCAAGGAAAACTTTATGTCCACCTTCACTCTACAAACCCAACTAACCCCTGAACAAGTATTTTGGTCTAATGAAATTAAGGAAAAGAAAGCCAAAGATCTTAAAGCTAAAATCTCAACCCTGCCAGTTCTCCCACATGCGAAACCGAAGTCATTCAATTTTTCAGTCTATTTAAAGAACATTTTGCCGAAGTTCAAAAATCACTTGTTAAAGAAGTTAGGGCAATGAAAGTAGTTTTTGAAAATTTGGAGGCTGAGGTAGACCAGAATGCGATTGCCTTAAAGAGTGGCGAGATTGAACGGAAAAACCTTCTCATCACAAATGAGACTTTGATTGCTAATTGTATTGCCCAGCATGTGTTTTATACTGCTACTGATTCTGTTATGAATGCATCTCGATTTCATGAATTATCTACTTTTTATAATGTTGCAAAGAATCATGCTATTAACCTTGAAGCTGAGAATTTAAAATTACTTGAAAAAATTCAAAATGATGATCATAATACCATAGTCAAGGATTTTTCAAAATTAGAGATTGCTTACCTTA
>BQNB010129109.1:0-19171 GCA_026074375.1 Tanacetum coccineum
TTGGATAGCCCACACAAATTCTTATTGTATCCCAGGTTTATTCAACTTCTTCTTAACAAACAACAAAGGTTACTCTTGCCTCATACTAGAACCTATCCCACTCCTACTCTGATAACTAAACTGTTTAGTAATATAAGGAGAGCCTCTAAGGGGTATTCAGGGTTAGTAACACCATTGCTTGAGAGTATGTTAGTACAAGCACATGATGCAGAGCAACAACAGTCACCTTCAAGGATCACATCTTCACCATCACTATCTCAACAACCCACTCAATCATCACCTTCACCAGAACTAATTCAACCCACCAATAAGGCAGAGGAGACTGCTTCTATGCCCCATGATTCACCTCTTCATGCTGTTCACTCACATGGAAGTGATGAGGGTAATGTGCAACATCATGATTTAACGATTTTGGTTAACAAATTGAATGACAGGATTTATGGATTGTAAAAGGACTTGCAGCAGACAAAGAAGACTTATAGTACTGCTCTCACCAAGTTAGTACTTAGAGTAAAGAAACTGGAGTACAAGCTGAAGTCTGGCAGCTAGGGAGAAAGGCAAAGATTGTTCTTTCTGATGATGAAGAGATTACAGAGGATTCTTCCAAACGGGGAAGGAAGATTTCTCAAATTGATGAAGATCCAACCATTTCTCTAGTACAAGATGAAGGTATTTCTTGGATTCCACATGAAGAGGAAGTTCATGAGAAGCCCAGTGATGAAACTGAAGTAATTGTACAAGAAGAGACTCCCACTGAAATTATTAAAGAACATGGAAGTGGTGAGAAAGGTGAGATGGAGATTAGTACTGCTAGTCCTCCAAAAGTTACAAAGGTTAGTACTGCTGAAGCTCATGTGTATATAAGAAAGAGTGCCAAGGATAAAGGAAAGGCCATAATAGAAGAACCTGCTACTCCAAAGAAGGTTAAGAAAAGAACTCAAGTAAAGTTGAGTATGGATGAGGAGTTAGCTTGTGAAGATGGAAGAAGAAGAAAGAATCAGAATTTAATGCTGAACAGGAAGCAGTCTTTGCAAAAAGAAGAAGAAAGACTAAATCTGGAAGCAGCTAGGGAATTGCAAAGACAACTTGATCAAAGACAAGAGGTTCCAACTCAACCTACTCAATCTCAGGGAATTGACTGGAATGATCCAAGTGTACTGAGGTATCATGCTTTGAAGAATAGACCTGTGTCAATAGCTCAAGCAAGAAGGAATATGATTACATACTTGAAGAATCAAGGAGGCTACAAGGAGAGCTACTTCAAGAGAATGAGCTATAATGACATCAGACCAATTTTGATAGGGCTGGGATCATGTCATATTTTATTCCTATAGGGTCTGAGGTTGAAAAAAGATTATTCTAAACGAAGTGAAAGAGAAACTTCAAAAATAGTAGAAGAAGAAAAGGTTGAAGAAGAAGATGTGAATCCTGAGCCAGTGTTGATTGAAAAGAAAGCTGTTGGAATTAGAAGAAAAACACTTGCAAGAAGAAGAACATGTGACAAACAAGGTCAAGACAGCTCAAAGAGACAGAAGAAAGAGAAAGAAAAAGATGAATTAAGAATGTAGTTGATAGTAGTTCCAGATGAGGAAGAATTTGTAGATCATGAAATCTTGCATACTAAGTTTTCTATAGTTGATTGGGAATCTCAAAGTTTAGGAAATATGCATGTTTACAAGATTATAAGAGCAGATGGAAACACTAGTTATCATAAAACCATTGAGAGTATGCTGAAAAGTTTTAATAGACATGATTTAGAGGTTTTACACAGGTTGGTAATGGAAAGATTTCAAGATAACACTCCAGAAGGATACAATTTGATGTTATGGGGTGATCTGAAGATACTAGTAGATCCTGAGCAAGATGATGACATCTGGAAGAATCAAAACCAGTGGAAAATAATCAGTTGGAAGCTGTATGAAACTTGTGGAGTGCACACACTGATGGTTGATGGTACTTTGATGACTATTCATATGTTTGTAGAGAAAAAGTATCCACTCACCAAAGAAACACTTCAGAAGATGCTTAACTAGAAATTAGAAGCTGAAGCAGAAAGTTCTATGGCATTTGAGTTGCTAAAGTTTATCAAGACTCGGATTGAAGAACAATAAAAGTGTGTTTGAAAGAATCCTCAGCAAAAGAAGAATTGAAGATCTAATCCAGAAGAAACTTGAGATTTGAGAGTAAATCACAAGTTTAGGGGAGGATTGTTGGGATTCTAAAGCTTCTATAGATTAATACTGCTGGATCCAGATTAATACTGCTAGTAAAGACTTAATGTTGTTAATGAAGATTGAAGAAATAAGTCTAAGTCTTTAGTACTGCTAGTTTTGTAGTTAGTTCTGCCAGTACAATGTTAGTACTGCCAGTAATAGTTAGTACTGGTAGTTAGTATTAGTACTGCTAGTGTATTGTATTAGTATTGCTTATGAGATATGCATGACATATCTTAGGAAAGGATATGCATAATCTTTATACGCGTTTGGTAAAGCCTATTAGGGTTTCCTTAGTCTATAAAAGGAACCCTGGGAATAGTTAGTAGATATAATTCTACACAGATCAATAGAGATCGATTAGAAATCATAGTTTTTGTAATCTGTAACCTAGGCAGATTCAAGTTATAATATAAAGTTCTTTTGTGATTCTTATTATTGTTCTTCTTAGCCTTATTGATTAGTTTCGCATAATCAATAGTGTTTATATCAGTGTTTCATTATTGTTGCTTTAGAATTATCTAAAGGAACAAACCCTTTACAAGCTAAAGGTTAAGATCTATTCAGAAAACGATCCAACATATGAGCTCACCAACATTATTTATTTCTTTTGGATATTTCGTATTTTGGGAGTCGTTGCGAGAGTTTCGTTCTTTTATGTCGTTTCAATTTTATTTGATATAAGTAAGTAGTTATTTGATGGAGCATCCTTTATGTGTTAAGTTGGAGTGGTTTAAGATGTGCAATGTGGAATATGTACTTATATGTGAATTGTGATTGAAATGGGTAATCTTGGAAGTAAGTACACGTGTCAAATGAGGCACTTATAATTATGGTGGCCAACATAATTATAAAGGCATCACACACGTAGACTTGTGACCATGATTGCATTTATTTGTGTTTGGTTGTAAGGTGGTAGTGTAATATGTTTTTCTTTTTTTTATATATGTATTCATGATAAGGATGGTGGTATGGGTAGAGAATTATTCTCTAACCCTAATTGGAGAATATGTTAAGTTGAGTTGTATAGATATTAAGTTTCCCTTCTATCTAGTATTTGCGGATACCTAGTATTACTATTATAGAGGTTGCTTGTTTGCTCGGTTTTTTGTTCGGATTTCCTAAGTCTAAGCTTAGAATCCCTTTATCGTACTTTGTTAGTAAGGATGCCTGATTTTTCCTATTCGACGTCTCGATGTATATTGGTTGTTTTAGTCTTAGCCTCACTATTTCGGTTAAGGAGCGTTTTGTTAGTGCTTTTGTTGCTTTGGATTACATCGTATGAGTATCATATGTTTCTTATTTAAGCACCTAATTGTTCCATAACGTATTAGTGTGGATTATTTATCCCTTATTTTTTTTGTGTATTTCCTTGTTGTTCGTAGACCGTTGGCGTCGTTGTTAGTATCGATGCTATGTAGGGTTTTCTCTGTTGATCGTTATTTTTTGATATCTAAGTCCTTATGTTTCTTTTGGGTTCGGAACGTCTTGCATGAGTTTTCTTTTGTTACCAGTTGTTTGGATTTATATTTTGTGGTATATGGTTCTTGGTCAGTTTCTGCCGTTTGCAAAACAATAGAATTTGTTAGGTCTGTTACGGTGTTTCTTTGTTTTACGTGTACCGTTTGGTCTTATGGTTCCTTTATTGGTGTATCTGTGGGGATTTTGGTTGTCTTATTATATTATAACCTGTGGTAGTGGCTGCGGGGGTGTTGGTAGGTTGTGGGGGGGAGAGGAAATTATGTCGAGGGGGGGTACATATTTTTAACTAATTTATTCTTTATATGTTGGTGGTTAGAGTAAAACTGTGATATATTAAAAATGATCTATTGTTGAGAGATTTTATTTTATTATAAAATCGCTGGTTTAGTAAACGGTGATTCATTGTGGTAAGGACGATACACCTCATTAGACAACATCTCTAGATTTTTATGACAACCAGAATGAATGTTATAAGATTACATTTAAGACTATTTTATTTATTGTTAAACTGATTTTTTTATTTAAACGTTACTTTCTTTATTTTAATATTGATTTTTATAAACAAATTATTTTAATTTGGTCTTTTCAAGTAAAGTCGATAATTGGTAATAAGAATTTACGGATTTGGTATTGATTTTTTTTCTATGTGTTCATTCTGTCGTGGTTCGCTGTTGATTTTTCTTTCGTTTTGACGTTTTACACTCGGGTACATATACGTATCCGTTCTTTCAAAGGAAGTTCTTATGTCATCTGATCCACGTCCATTTGCATATGTGGAAATCTCTATATGCATTGAGCCTTTGACTCGATAATTTGTTTGTCTATACCTTTTCGATGATTGTACGTAACCCTTCTAGAGTTAGTTGATTACATGGTTGAGTCGTGGACAGCTTGTTGTGTCTTTTAGGATATGGACTGGTTGTCCAAGAGGAAGTTTATGATGGTTGTTATGAGAAGGTGGTTTGAAAAACGTTTAGAAGGTGTTGAGATACTTCGGGTTCAATGGTGAACGTACTCAAGGAGACGTGAAAACCGTTAATGAACACAAAGGTTTTAGATTTATAGAATATATAGATTTTTTTTTAGTTAGTTAGCTTTTAAGATTATTTACGTTTAGATTTTAGTAGGATACTTAGATGATACTGAATTGAGGATATTCCGTCGTATGAGATTTTATTGATGTGTTTCCGGAAGATTTGTCAATGACCACCACGATGACAAGTTTAGTTCCGTATAGATTTGGTTCATGGAGCGACGCCAGTCGTGACGTCTCCATATGTCTCGGCACCTCGAAAATGCAAGAATTATCTGAACAACTTCGATGATTATATTTCACTAACCTGGTTTCATAATTATCCTAGTCAAATTTTTTTAGGGTATCACCTTATTTATTTTATACTCTAATTAATGTCTTATTTCCTCATTATTTTACTTTCATAATAGTTTGATATGAAACAAATTAACTTTTACAAAAACCATTCCACACCCCTATTATTGATAACTTTTTTTAACATAACCTATCTCTAATTACCTTACAACCATAACTCTAAACTTACTTAAACCACCCATAACTCTATCAATTTTCAACCCAATCACCTCCCTCAAACTACTATAAACTTACCAATATATACAACTTAAATTCCTAAATTTAACCCCAACTTCACAATCTTTAAACCATTCCAAACACAAACCTTTAATGAAACCCCTAACCAACTTACTAAAAAACCACTAAAATACCATACAAACATTCATCCACCCTACCCCTCCTCTCCCCATACTAACCAAATCCACCTATTAATTCTACCACATTCTTCCTTATCATAATAATCACCTAAAACACCTATATACTAAATTTAATTCATACTATCCAATAACTAATAACCTATTACACCCACCCTATAAAAACCCTATCTATTCCCAGTTTACATCTAATCTTCTTATATTCAATTTCATAAACACAACTTCAATACCTAACCACCCTCTAACTACCTCCAAAAAATCTCTAACTCATTATTCCCCCACTCAAACCCAACCACCCATCTCTTCCACCCCCCTACCCACATCTATTCTCTAACTCCCACCCCTACTTTTCAAAACATCCAAAATCTCTCTCTTGACCAATCATCACAGTAGAAACGATGTACGCGTATGATCTTACTATCCTAAATTCACCATAACCTCTCCATACTATTTTTCTCATCTAATCGTGTGAACTACTCTCATGTCCATCTCGCTGTCCTCTCCAAGCACATTCACTATACCCAAATGTCATGTGTAGACTGATCTCCCCATCCCTGTCATAGCTTGTGCTGATCCTTCACGTGTATTGATCTCCCTCCCAATTCCACTGTCTCCCTCGTGTACAGTTGCTCAACATAGACCTAGAAATAGCACTCACACGTATCCAAATAAACATAATACTCATAAGCTAACAAGATGCATATATTATCTCTACTCGTGACCGTGTCATACTCCTACATCATATAACCCCCATGTAAGACCAAAATTAAAGTCTCGTAAACGTCTTGCGCATACACCCTGTCATAGTTTTGTCGTGTTTGTTCAACATTCAATTCAAGTACCTATTGACTAAATTATTTCAATATCTCATAAACAAAACTTATTCTATAAACTGACCTCTAAGAAAACATCCTCTCTACTAATTTCATCATAAGGAAAATGTCTACCTGTGTATATAATGCCGCTCCATTAATATTCCTACTCAAACTGACAGTCACCTCACTTTAATACAACCTTAAACGTTACAAAGTACACTCTCACACATAATCGTCAGGTCACAAAATTAGTGAGGCCGCAAATTGAATCATCTTATTCGATCCAAGTACATGATATATCTACATTGGACTGTCGATATCAGTATGTGATACATGTATTTGTGTGACGATACGTGTAGACTATCTATCAACCTCTTAATCTCTGTGTTATATGTGAGTCTGTACTCATATAATGAGCTATCCTCTGCTGATAAAAGCTTAGTCTTTGTGCCTGATAAGTATAATGTCTAGATTAGGCTAAGCGCTCTGCAGAATAATGGGTAATGTCATAGAATGCGAAATCGGGATAATATGGCCTGACTAGCTGCTCTTTGATTCTAACTTACTGTGTTTCTCAATTGATACTGATCAATAAGACGTTATCACTTTTGTGGCATTCTGCACACTCTCCAGATGCGCTACTTATCACACAGAAGCATGAAGTAAGAATATGTGTATGTCGGGTTGTTGTGTGTGTCTGGAAAGTACGTGTCTCTTAGTACAACTTGCATTACTGAACTCTACTCGGAGATGCTGTAGAAGGATATTGTGTGTGTCCTAGTTGATAGTCATGTTTAGTGTGTCTAGAAGGACGTACAGATGACAGTGTGTGTTTTCCTGGAAAGCAATGATGTTATCGCTGTTGTTTTGAATTCTGTCCAATTTAAACGCGATCTTGATGTAATAGTAGCAGTTCGTACTTTTGCTGATTTATAATCTATCATGATAGTGAGACGCTCTCTCTATCAGTAGTGGTAGAAGCTATGTCTTTTTTCTAGCTCTGTCGATAAAGTCACAGATGTGTCTCTCTCGCTCTCGCGATATAGTGAGGACTTTAGACGATGTGTGTCTAGGGAAATCGTGAATATTTCTGATCTGTGCCTAGTAAGTACTGTTAGCACAGTGTGTTTTCTCATAAACAGGGGCAGAAATTGTGTGAAGTGTGATGTACCTCAGGTACCTACTAGTCTCACTGGTTCACTAATACCAATTGGTAAGGATAGGTTCATTATTTTTGATGGCAGATGATCGCTGAGGACAGTATGCTCGGAGACTAAGTTATGTTGGGTGATAGTGGCTAGTAGTAGAGATCTATAGTCTGACTTTGAGGCTGCGCTATAAGAGCTGTGATTCCTCTCTGTTCATTGAATACATACGGGCAGACATTTATAGAGATGTAGCGTTAAAGCGAGTTAATAAAGTTGATAACAGAGGCAGCAGAAATCGCGCTTCAGAGAGATTAAGATTTGAAAGCTATGGCAAATAGTAGTCTCAAGAGATATAACATAATACATAAGCATCGTCATAAATGCAGTGCGCACGCAATACTTAATAGTGTAAGTGTGTGCCAATATAACTTCGATAGTTGTCGTAGATAGTCCTAAGCTTGTGTGAGGAGATATAATGCGGGCATGTGTTATCGATTTGATCGCAGTTGTATAATGTATGCTGTAATGTACATTAACCTAATTGGTGGCAGTGAGATGGTTGAGAGTGCGTGTGAACGGTGTTGAAGAAATGATGTTGACCGCGCGAAATGATGTGTGAAATATCGAAGTTTAGAGATTGAGTTACGAAGGGTGTGCTGCGTGCGCTGATGTGCTGGAATTAAGCGCGTTACTTGACCTCTCTTTGCTTCTTCTTGCCTTCTGAAGAGAGTGCGTTTTGCAGTTGTGGAGATTGTTTTCGAAGAAGAGAATGTGGTTTTGTGAAGTGTTCGACAGCATCTTGCTGGTCGTGTTTAGTGTGTGTTGAAGTAACGCGCTAGAGTAGGTGTCATCTAGAATCGTCCAGAGTCGATCTGTACGTACCGTAGAGTTGGGTTGAGGTCAATTATGGGGGTATGTGTGTGGGTGGGTGAGATAGAGTGCGCAGCGTTTATGGGACCACGTTTTCGAGCAGTCTGCGTGAATCTTCACAAAAAATGTTTGTAAGAGTGATCTGTAGTTCCTGAATAAAGGATGTCTCTTGATTGAGATCTTCCGTTATGTTGAGTTTTGGGTGTTGATGGTGCGCGGATATTTGAGGAGGAAGAAGCTACAAGTCATTATGGTTAGGAAACCTTTGTGTGGGAATATTCACTAACAAATCATGCGTAACCTTAGGTTGTCGATACCGTGAAGAAGATGATTATACTGAATTAACCATAAACGTGCTCTGCAAGGCGTTAATTATATTATTATTGGTTGTAATTTCTGAATTAGAAACAGGGGTTTAGACGCTATCCTTGAGAAGCTTTAGAACGCTAACTATAAGAAAACGTGTATATGTTGACTTGTGTAGAGATTGTTGATTCTCTAATGCGCGTTTGGTTCCTTTTATTAGACGCACTAATATGGATAAGATACCCGAATAGACTTTACAGAAAACGGGTAGAAGATAATGCATATTCTTTGTTCAGCTGCAATAATAGCTGTCTGCTATATATCTCTTAAACGTGTTACCTAAGAATTATTTTGTGTAACTGGCTCGCGCGTGTACAGCATACTAATTTCATAACAGGTACTCAAAACGTATAACTGTCAAGTTTACTTTCTTTTACAAAAAGCTGTTACGTAGGGTCGAGTGGGAGCTATAATTCCACTAAAGACATAGTAGTTCCAACGAGCGTCGCAGGATATCATTAATTCCCAACAATCTTCCCTAAACAGTTGATATTGTCATTTGTTTAGACATCGAAGTTTCTTGGAGATTGGAAAGTATTGCCGCGACCGCATTATTGCGCTGCGCTCTGTTGTTAGTTAGAGTGATCGCGCAGCTCACGCGGAGAGATCAGAAGCGAATATAGTTTACGCCCTCGCTCGCTAGTGCGTGTCAGAAGTGAGCCCTCTTTGAGATAAGGAAAGGAGGGCTCTGATTGCCGTGTCGTGTGTCCTAGCCAACATAATAAGTTGCCAAATAATATCATCTTTGTCAAATCTTCCCTTTTTGTTCATAACAATAGGAGACTGTGAAGATATGCAACTTTGATCTTTACAACCACAAACCATATATCACACTTCTAATCCAAGCTTTCCAATGTCTCAAATTACCCTCCATGACGCACCTTAAGAAAAATGAACTTGAGCAGTAGAAACTTACACTAGCAGTAGTAATAATGGCTAGTAGTAGAAAAAACCTTCACCTCAATGTAGCATGTAAATGGTTAAACATTTTAACAATAAGCTTCCCCTGAAACCTATATGTTAACCATTTCTTAAATCTTCAATTATGTAGGCTCTATGTAATGATCACTGATGAAGAAAACTAAGTATAACCAACTTGATGTAGAAGTAGAATAACCCAAACTTGTATCTTATGTCTTGCCCTATAATATGATAAGAACTCATAATCTTCTTATTTGTTTTATGAGTAGACCTCGATCTCTTGATAAATCTGCATGCCTATACATGAGTCACTGAGCCAAGTGATAGTAAATACCTGTGAGTACTACAATGTATCTTCTTACATCAGGTAAAAACTAGTTTTATCAAGTCTTCATCATAAACCGTATATAACCAAACAAGTTATCTTCAAGACCAAAAGATTTATAAGAATCTGCATCTTGAAAAATCTACTTCATCTTCAAATAAGTGATAAACAATTTTCTTCGTAATCAATTAATCCAATAAATACTAGCCTTTAATTCAGTTACGAACCAAAAACCAAAACACCTTCTGTGTTTGTCTTGTGTCACACATCTGTCCATTTTCTTGTATCCATCAGAGATAGAAAAATCATTCCTGTACGATTAGTCGGAATGACATTAGCAGGTATAAAACAATTTCTCGGGACGAAAAAACAAACAGTACCTTCGAACAATATTAATCATGCTCAACAGTATTAACATAGTAATGATGTATAATACAATTCCTTGTACAGGGGCGGTTAGTAGCTTAATACATCATGTTGGCAGCTATTAATCATTTGAAACCACATGCGTCGAACAACTGTTATAAACTTCATGTATACGAACAGTATAGATATCCTTTGTTTGACAGTATATCTTTAGAATTAAACAATAAAAAAAAAAAAAAAAAAAAAAAAAAAAACGAGTACAGTAGCTTCTTTTTGTTACAACAAGTAGTAACATATACGTGAACCCGCTTAAATATCTTGACAGCTGGAAGAAAAATTCTTTCGAGACCAAGTTACATATACACAAGCAAGCATATGTACAAACATTATATTTACTTGAAAATCCCAATATCATACTAAGCATCTGCCATTTCTTTTCCTTTTATAATCATAAACTTTCTTTCTTTTATAGCTTTTCTCCAATCAAAAGCCAGCATATAATCTCTTCCCAATAATTTTCTTTGACCACTGAATATTGATTTTCTTCTTCTCCTCAATCATATATCGAAGATACAACCAGTTACGATTTTCTTTTTACTTTTCTTCTTATGCACTTTATTACATTCTTGATTCAAATGCAATACTGAAACATTAAACAGTCGGTCATAACAAACCGTTGGCAACAAAATCGAGTCCTTTTTATTATTTTTCTTCAATTTATAAAAACAAACCTGTAGATCTAGACCGATTGCCTCGAGGCTCTGATTACCAAGTGTGGAGTTTGTTTAAAACCCATCTAGGATATGTGTGACAGATAAACTTATATACGAGTCGGAATAATAATGAACTCATTTAAGTTATTAAACCAAGGTCTTTACCAAAATTACCCTCAAGCCCCTTTATTATTTGGATCAAGAAAATAAGGTTACATCAACAAACTGTAACTGAATCATTAGATTCTTTGAGGCTACACCACTTGATGCTAGCATCTACTTCTTGTTGTACAACTACAAAAAACTAACTCTAAACCCAAGGCACCTTTATTAGGGATGATGCTAGGACCACACAACCACCTTTTGCTGTTTTACATCTTTCTTCCTTTTTGTGCTCACTCTAAACGCAATGTTTATGGATCTCTTTATATTGGAGTACATAAGGACATACAAGGAAACTAATTGATAATTCATAGAGGAATTCTATTAGTATTATGATCGTTCTTCTTTCCTAATAACTTATCTTTGACTCATTTAAAGCAGTGTCAAGATTCCTCATCATTGGACTTCATTTAAAGAAACTTGACCAAGAATTCTTCATCTTTGACTCATTAAAGCATGTTGACCAAGAATTCTTCATCTTTGTCTTATTTCCTTTATATCATATATTGTTTCCTTTTGTATCATCAAATCAATAATTCCCAACAATCTTCCCCTAAAGTTAATATACGAATGAAACTTCTTCCCATTTTTGTTATAATCAAGTAGGGGTCTTCTGTAGATATGCAACCTCAAGTGGTGTATGTAGATGGTTAAACATTTAATCAATCTTGTTGAACCCAATCTGAATAGATCTTTAACTCCTTAGCTGATATAAAGTTTAGTTGTATTGGATAAATCCAAGACAACTATGGTAGAAACTTTGATTGGGAATATCACAAACTATGCGGAAACTAGGTTGTGATACTAAAAAGAATAATAACAATTAACCAAACTACAGGGTCTACAACCTTGAAGCTATAACTAACTATGAGAAAAACGTATGTATGATGATTGTGTAAAGATTGATGTGTTTTCTCTACACCCTAGGACCTCCTTTTATAGTACAAGGAGTGCTAGTAGGTTACAACACATTTAATACTTTCCTAAGTATTATACATTAATGCATTTAATTCTATCCTATAAACATTGTACTTCTAATCTTTTGTTATACTTATTAATACTTTCATAAGTTATTCTACCTTCCTAGTCAACATATTTATTATAATAAGGAATAACTAACTGTCATGCGATCGTAAAAGAGATCCATCCTGAATCTTCATATCTCTTGACCATATCGTCTACAACTCTTTACGCCTTCTTTTGTAGAATCTTTATTATGTTGATTTTGCTCACTCATGTTTTCATTAGTTCAAACATTATCAAGGGAATCACTTTAAATCCCAAACAATCTCCCCTAAAACTTGATATTCATTTGTTTAATCATCAAGTTTCTTGAATGAAAGATTCCCAACAATCCTCCCCTAAACTTGATATTCACATGTTAATCATCAAGTTTCTTCACTGTAAGCTCCATATACACCGGGGGGATGTATCCAAACTCTTCTTTGTCATCTTCTGCTCTTTTACTCCTTTGTTGTGTTTCAGCAGCTAAGTAGTAGTAGTAACAATTTATTCAGTTTAATCCTCCCCTGTTTGGATACATCTACAAAAAATCTTTCTTTAGTAGATGAGAGGTCTTTAAATTCTCCAAATCACGAACCATGGTAAGAAAATTGGTACAAATAATCATCAATTCAATAAGTTCAAAACTATCCTCATCACTTGGAAGTGAATCATAGAAATGTATAGTTTTTGGCAAACTACTAGCCATAAACGGATTTAATGATTCTTTACCGGTTGCCGTTTGCCCCGGAATAGCCAATCCTTTGTAATAAAACATGGTGAATTGATAACCATATAGTTTTGGGTAAACTATCAGCCATCAACGGATTTGAGAAGTCTTTACCAAAAGCCTTTTGCTTTGGACTAGCTAACTCTTTACTGTGAAGCATGGTGAGTTGAGAACCATATAGTTTTTAGCAAACTATCAGCTATCAATGGATTTGAGAATTCTTTACCAGATGTTGTTTGCACTGGAATATCCAAATTATAATGTAAGTTTAGACATGTGTGAACTTGATTACCTTTTGTCTGTGTTGAAATGAAACCACACATGAAAATTCTACTTTCCTCTTGTAGATTGCCATTCTCAAAACCTATTTTCTATATTATCAGGCTGACGAACAAACTATCCGGAGAACCAATAAACTTTCTTGTCACTTCGATATCGATACATAATAAACTATTGTGAAACTAATAGTTCTTCGTCTGAGAATCCAAAAAAATGTAAACTATCTGATTTCTGATAAAGCAAGCAGTACAAACTGAGTATGTCGGATAGAACAAAAAGTTTTAACTGTTTTTCTCAAACGATGCAAGCAGTACAAATATGTTTCTCGGAAAACAAAGGCAATATAAGCGAGCAGTACTAAAAACATGAAATAGTAAATAAACCTTTATTGCTCGAACAGTTTTAACCATACTTCTCCAAACAGCACTATTATCTCTTCACAAGGCAGTATTAATTCCAAGCAAGACTTATACGCAAACAGTACCATTGAGCCCAAGTATGTATCAACTCGTATGATACTCTGTTACCCGTCACTAACTTTAAATTCTTGCATAATTGTTTCAATGTAAAAATACCCAACAATACATTCACGTGAACAGTATTATCATAATAATACACCCACTTTGTCAACCTGCAATGGAACTTTCCCGTTGATGTGTACTTCACATCTATGTGCTACGATTCTGTTAAACATTACACTTCTGTTTTCATACAGTTTTCTTATAAGCCCAAACAATTGTAATCTATGGAGCTCAAATAGTATAAACCTTTTAGCTCAATAGCATTAAGCCCACATTACCTCATATATACATCACGAACAGTTTTAACTATGCATTGGCAGTATAAACCACAAAGAGCAGTATAATAATTAGCTCCTTCCTCCATGGACTTTTAGTAACACTTTATTAACAAACAAAGTGTCTCTAATTCCTTGTGAGCACAAACACTAACTGCGACTTTCTTAATAAAAGACCATAAAAGTCAGGATTTCAACACGCTTAATCTTCCTTTTTAATAACCGCAAATAATCTTCTAATGTATAAACCCGTAGAAACCATCCATAATATATACTCATGAAATCATCATCAATCACAACCATGGAAGAAGGAATACTGCCCATTGGTAATAATAACAAACAACGTTTGTAATCTTTTCTGCTACATAACACAAACAAAACCATCTGGATTTAGGGCTTTTTTATTACTCTTTAACCATTACACATAGACTGACCTCTAAATCATCTTCTATATCGAAGAAGCAGAGATCAACCCACCCATTGTTGACCATCCTCAAACAACATGTATTACCAGTAAATATTATAATCAGAATTAAAACCTTAAGGTTTATTGGTCACGTTGTACTCTATACAGGTATTAAGATGATAAGCAACAGCTACAAAGCAGGTCTGTTCCCTGAATGGTGTACAAACCATATTACTATTGGTTTGACGAGCATCGTCCTGATCCATTAAACCCATATGTGGTTAGTGTTTGGTGTTGTAATTCATCTTAGAATCATCATGAAACGAACAAGAAAGTGATTGATAATGACCAAACCAAAATCATACGAGCTTCATGATTAGAAAAGCATCACATTGATACCATTTCCAACCATAAATCAATACATGCATTTTAGGGTTTCACTCATGAACTAGATACATTTTCATCACAGTAAAGTGCTACTAGGGTTCATATCTCACCCCCTGAGGTAACTCACCAAGACTTTCGTAAACAACAAATCCTTGTATAACCTATGATATCTTGAATATTCAAAACATACAGCCACAACAATATGAACGACAACCAATCTTATCTTTTCCATCTAACACATTTATTTTTTTTCCTACAAAAATGTTATGTCCACAAAAGCAACAAAAAAAAATACCAACCACAACCAATTCATAAACTTCTCACTTCCATTTATGAATTGTTACTGTACACTTGGATTTAAGATTAGTGTATTTTGAAATCCCAAGCCTGTACTGACTTGAATGCTCCTAGTGCCCTTCAACATAATCATATCTTGGTAAGGTCTTTGATTCACTATTTGATTTGGGAAACCATGGTCTAATTCTTTATGTTTGGTTTCCAAACCCAGCTTGTGGACAGCCATTAACTGTATTAACCTCTGCTTTGGAATAGCGGTATTAAACCTTTTTACTCTTGAAACACTATTAACTCTTCTTGTAGGAAATATCAGTTGTAGTTTGATGTTTTCTTTGATTAAAGAGTCTTTTAACAGTACTGAATATGCTTTATATATTATGAGTTTGTTGTGGCATAGCACCTTCATTGTTTTTTCTTGGATATGAGTTGTAATAATGACTTTGGCAGTATTAAGTGATACTAGGCCCGACTTAGTTAGTACTGCTTGTGGAACTATGTTACTTTTTGGATTGGGGTGAGAAAATCTACCAAAGTTCTGGTGATGCACCTCTTGAGTTGTTCTACACTGGTTTAACCTATTTTTGATCACTTAATCTTTCTCTTGTGTGTCAGGTATAGTGCTGGTCCCCCACTACCATAAACCACCTATTTTAACTTTATACCATCTGCCACAAATACGTTTAGCGATCAAATGACTCTACACTCTTACATAGCAAGCCGTATGGTTAAACTATAATTTTCACATTATTTTCTTTGTCATCAGTTACCCATTAGTATCTATTTATTTCTTAGGACTCCTTATTGTTTTTCTTAGGGTTTTCTTGTCTTTGGCCTAATACAGTTCCTTGTCCCTAGCATTAAACAGATTAAGTTTTTCTTTTCTCTCAAGAACTAGGTTTGACTATTATTTGGTAGCTTCCTTAGTGTTTAACGTTTGACCACAAATCTTCATTCATCTTTATTTCTGGATTCCTATTCCTACAATGAGGGTTCACTCATCTCCTAACTGTTTCAATTTTGCATTTTACCAATTATGTCATTACTAGTTTATAGAATTAATTGTTGTTCAACAATTACTTGTTTCAAATTTAGACACACTAGTAATTGTTTCACTTACTTTAGACTCTTTTGCACCATTATGCCCAAAACCAGCTTTATCATTAGCACTCAATTGACTATTAAGCAATGTATTAAGACTTTTAGAAGAAGTTTCAAATGATTCTAATTTGGTTTTTAATTCTTCTTTTTCTTTTACAGCTTCTGCTAATAGTTTTTTATGGTATGTGAGCACATCAGTTTTATCATCTAAATCAATTTTCATAAATCTAATCTTTTCCTTATACCAAAGTTGATTTTTCTGGTGAACAACTAATTGAGTCTCTACCTTTTTTAAAGCTTGAGTATAGGCTTGAATTTCTATACTAGCATCACTAAGTTGTTCTCTTTGAGTATCATATAATTTTTTAAGTTGTGCATATGATTGCTCACATTCAGTAGAACATGTATGTACCTTAGAATTAGCATTTGAAGAACTTGAGCTGTAGGCCATATCTTCTTCGACAAACAAATCTTGTGTGTAGAAAATGTGTTCTTCTTATTCAAAGCTTCTCAACCAGCTCTGATATCACTTGATGATCCCATTCTGAACAAATCTTTAACTCCTTAGCTGATATAAGGTTTAGTTGTATTGGATAAATCCAAGACAACTATGGTAGAAACTTTGATCGGGAATATCACAAACTATGCGGAAACTAGGTTGTGACACTAAGAAGAATAATAACAATTAACTAAACGTTGCAGCTTCAATATATTAATACGATCACTCTTAATAGTGATAGGGTTTACAACCTTGAAGCTATAACTAACTATGAGTAAAACGTGTATATGATGATTGTGTAGAGATTGATGTATTTTCTCTACACCCTAGGACCTCCTTTTATAGTACAAGGAGTCCTAGTAGGTTACAACACATTTAATACTTTCCTATATATTCTACATTAATAAATTTTAATGCTTTCCTAATAAACCTTGTAACCTCCTCATCATATTTAATATTTATTAATGATTTCCATAAGTATAAGGAAACTAAATCATTTGAATATCAATCATGATCTTCATATCTTTGATCATATCTTCTACAATCTTCCATCTTTTGTAGAATTTTCATTATGTCGATTTAGTCCCTCTTGTTTCATTTAATTCAAACAGCATAAAGGAATCTTTAATTCCCAACAATCCTCCCCTAAACTTGATATTCATCTTGTTAATCATCAAGTTTCTTGAATGAAAGATTCCCAACAATAAGCATGGCATTGCACTAGGATTTTCAAAGTAATTTTACTCAAAATTCAACGTCTAACCTAAACTTATAGGTATTAAGACATGTATAAAATTTTACCCCGTACCTCTTATTTTATCAAAGTTAATATATACATTTTCAATTTAAAGTCCATACGTAAATTTCTAAATTATGAAATTAACCCAATCTTCTCGAACCTCTAGCAACTAATCCGTAAGTGATAAAAATGCAAGGCCTTAACCTACATAAATAATTTTGAGTCTAGTTTTTAGAAATGTAGGGCCCAGTTTCTCAAAAGTTTCAGAACCATTTGAAAAGACTAATTTACCCATTGTTACCCAAAACAGAAAGTTTCCAGATTTTTACTCCTTCACAAAAACAGAAGTAATTCACAATCTATGATAGCTATTAAGGTAAGGCAAAATGAAGGTGTTAGTTATATGAGTCCTTTACAGAGATCAACTTTTTAATTCAAGATGTTAGTGTAAAAATATGGACTTATATCTATTTTCCCAACAGTGGTCCAGATTTGACTATTTTTAGTAAATCGGCCATATCTCACTCATCCGGAAGAGATACGGCGCTATCCAATTTGCCACATACTCTACAAATGTTTGTCTACCTCTATAATGATTTGTCCAGTAGACCACAAGACAAAAATATTTTGTATTATGTCCAACAAGCTACTGACCTAAAACAGTCCTTAAATCCACTTTACCAACACACACTCTCATTAAGTTTGACCTCACCAAAAGTGCATGCAATGCCATACCATATTGTCACACATCTCAATAACATCAAAATACATATTTTACAGTAGGTAATCAAATAAAAATGCTCTTATAAGATAAATTAAAGGAAATCAAAAGAAAGGCTTACAACAATAACAAGAGTGACTACAATAATCCACACCACCTCTACACCTTATTTCTCCAAGTCTTAACCCAATAGCCCACAAATAATCAACCAAACCAACTCAACTTCTCAGCCCTACAATTATATTTTACCCAAGATAATACACCTTTTAAAACCTAGAATAACTTTTTCAAGACTTACAACAAAGATCACCCAAAACAACCAACAAAACCAAGCTCAATAATCACCAATCTACACTAGAACATCATCACCAATCCCTACACAAACCCTTCAATATAACACTCTAACTCAGCCCCTAAAGTTGTTATAAAGGTGTTTAAGGAGTCTTCTTGGTGAAAAAAAATAAAAATAAATAAAAAGGTTTGGTGAATATGATAAAACAAGAATTGGAGTTTATGGAGATGATGTCTATGTTAAATTCTCTTATTTTATGTGATAATTTTTGTGGTGTTCTTCATGGGATCCGGTTTAGAGAGGATAAAATAAGGTTTTCTAACTATTTTGAGTGTAATAATAAGTAAGAAAACAATATGTGAGTTATATATATGATTAGAGAGTGGATGACAAGTGTTAAGGAGGATTTACAAGTGTTAAATGAGTATAACATGTGTAACAATGTGTAAGAATGAAATGGTTTTTCCACTAACTAAAATGGTTAGTGGTATTATTTAGTATTTAGGGTATAAATTTTAAAATAGGTTGGTAGTTTTGAGGCTAACGGGTGCTAGCGAAAAATATTCTGATAGTTAAGGCGGAATCACGAAGTGAAAATGAACAAGATAAAAATAGTTCTACATTATTCGGGATACTTTTCTAAAAAATTAAATTACGTAGGGTTCAAGACGGATAAAAATTCTTAACACGGCTCAAGTTTAAATAGAAACGAAGATTTACTAATCGAGTAGATAATAAGACGCTTAAAATTTTCAAAAGTAAAAGTAAAAAATTTACTTAAAGGTAAAAATATAATTAAAATAT
>BQNB010129111.1:0-19170 GCA_026074375.1 Tanacetum coccineum
TGTATATATATATATATATATATATATATATATGTATATATATATATATATATATATATATATATATATATATACATATATATATATATATACATATATATATATATATATATATATATATATATATATATATATATATATATATATATATATGTATATATATTATATATTTCATATATATTGAGTTTAAAAAAAGTGTTATACAAAAGGAATACTGTCACAAAACTATCTTTGCATGTAATCCTTTTCGTTTTTTTCAAATATCTCAAAGGATTAATACACAAAAAAGTTACTAAAGTTTGGTCAAATGTTCACCTAAGTTACTAAAGTTTTTTTCGTTACAAAGAGGTTACTATTGTATAGGTTACTGAACCTTTTAAAAAGTTACACTCGCATTACTCCCATGAGGAGCAACTGGTTGATAAACTGCCACGTCGACAATTTGTGAGTCCCACCTCACTTAAAATATTACTTTTGCATTTTTTTTGGAATACATCCACGCTGAACACAACATCTTTAAATTCATCAAACTCTCTTTTAAACGCAAACTCAAATCACAATCATCTTTCTTTAAGGGGGCGTTTGTTTGATGGGTTTTGCATATGTTGTTTGGTTGGGAGGTTTAGGATTGAAAGGTTGAAAAGGGCCCACAAAATGAAAAGGAGGGAGTGTTGGTGGGTTTTGGTTTTGGTTTTCTCTCACACATAGTAATTAATATGTTTCTCTCTTTCTCTTTCACACGCATATACACATTTTCAATATCTTATTATTTTAAAAGATCTAGTCCTATAAATTTAATAGGCTGTGTTTATGATTTTGCCCCATTAATATCCCTCCAGTAATATTTACACTTAACTGTTTTGAGAGTCTGTAGGATTGCCCTCACATTCAATATGACAGTTTTAGGGATGTGAAGCATCATCCGGTTACAACACCATCCACTTCCACCACTATAAAATCAAAAAAAAAAGAACTACAGATTAAGAAAATCCACCTCTTTAAATTTACGCACACAACCCCATCCTCCTCATGACACAACTAAACTACAATAATCTCAAACCCATCTCAGCCAAAAAGAATCGAAGAAAAAAAATACTAAATGAAAATCAATCAAGATCTCAGAAATGTTCAACCTTCGTTACAAATCTTATAAAGTTTTTTTGGTTTGAACCATAATCATCATTGATCTGTCTTCAATATCCGAAATTATAGAAAGAATGTTAACAAATATGTTACACTCAGTCTTTGTATCGATCTGAAAATTACAAGAACAAAAAAAATAAACAATACCTATATTAGATCTTTAAAAGACCTTGAAGAACAAAGACATGGAAAGACGAGTTACGGGTTTGATGAATAACTAATAACATACTTGATGAGGGAAAGAGAGGTATTTCTAGAGAGAGAGTGGTTGAATGAACACTTTAGAGAGAAAGTAAACATAGAAAGAAAATGCATTAAGTATGTGAAAGAAAATAAACAACCAACCACCTCTCCAAGGCATGGAGAGGTGTATAAATACCTCAATATGGCCGGCCATGGATAGGCTTTCCATGGGCTTTTCCTAACTTGGCCTATTAAGGTTCCAAATAATACTTAACGAGCTAACGACAATTATCTATGGAGTGACCGATACTTTCCTAGGATTTTCGTATTCCTAACAATCTCCCCCTAAGGGAGCTCACTCCATTTTACAACAACTTAAACCTAGCATACTATGAAGGTCTTCGTTTTTATGCTCGCATACTTCTTTTTCATTTCCTTTTCTTGTGAATATGGCGTAGTGATCATTGACTTTAGGCTTGAGCTTGTTCCTTTAGCTTGACTTGTATGTGAATATGTAATCTTGATCACCTTGAGATCATCAACCAAGCATAATCTCTTTTTGCCATCTTGTAAACTTTGCCATCTTGTAAACTCGTGACTTTTGGACCGACATGCTCATACCTTTCTTGATTTGATAACTTGAAAAGCTTTAATAATGCATCTTTCTTGAATTTCTTTAACTTTAACACTTCGTCGCTTTAAAAAGGACGTACGGTATCAGAGTAGCGGAAGTCTTGAAACATGTACTTGAGCTTTCATGATGTCTTTATATTTGTCGGTCGGGTATGAGCATGTGGTTATGACTCTTTGAGATAGCTGGAATCAGGTACATTCACCTCTATCTTTAAGTATCCTGCATTAAAACAGTTAGCAATAAAGCGAGGGGACGAATATGGCTTTGTCATTCGCCCGTGTTTGGTTGAAGTAACCTTCGAATCCGTGAGGATTGACCTGTGATCAGGTAGATTCAATTTAAGAAGAATCTCCTTGACAGGATTTCCAGCTTGCAGTATTGAATCTTTCTAACACACGTGTATTAGATTCATCGTACTCAGCATGTTCTCATTATCGGAACATCTCAAAGCAGACAACACGATAAGAGTGAACCAGTGAATTACTGTCTCACCGATTGAATATAAAAATTGATTTGAAAATCAATCGACGTGTCACTTGCTAAAGTGGTTTTGTGACACATCGAGAGTTTTAAGCAATTCAAAATTCATCATCAACCGTCAATTCATATACTGGAACAATTTTGATTCACTTAGAATCGCACCATCGTTTCTCTCTAGTTGTCATAAGTTTGATTCATTTGAATCGCACAAGTCACCTACCAAGATCTTGTTTGACGTTGGCTCAAGCAGGTTTTCCATCGTCATTGTGAATACTTTAGTATCACTCTGATGTTTTGGAAAAATCACAAAGATAATGTGTAAGACTCTTAAGATATTACTAGTTTTTACAGTATGTGAGAAACCAGTTAATAATGGACAAGTGTCCTAATGAGATTTATAGATGATCTCTTGGCTCTAGACTCAATAGTGCACTTTTGTTTTAGTGATCAGAGGTTGGAGCAGACTGCCACCTTTTCAATACTAACTAACTCAGAGTGAGAAAGATGATAAAAATACGTGTAATCTCCGTGTGAAATAAAACAGAAATATTTTGAGAGATTCTAAGTGGCAATGGATGGTTGTGCATTGCATCACTAGGTCCATGATGTCAGTCTTCAATGTCAGCAATCATCTTTGTGATTCTTGACAACAGATGTATTGACCCGGTTTCTGCCTAAGTATAAGGAGGGCTTCTTTCTTTTCACCCTTTATCTTAACTTATATTTTTAATTCTTCAACTCCTTCAGCGCTTACCGAGACTTCTTAACTAGTACCTTGTTGGGTTTGTTCCAGTACTAGCTCTATCTCAGTCAGTACTTTTCCCTTATTCTCACTTTTACTCCTTTTTTCATACCTAAGGACTACTACACTATCTAGTGGAATATCCCTGGGTAGATCCCTCCGGTTCTGGCTGGATCATGGGAATGAATACCTAAACTTAACCACCTTATAACTCCAATGCAATAATATAAATGGTCGGTCTTTGGTACTTAATCCTTCAAAACCATTGAAAATTCAATCAAAGTGTTTGATATAAATATCAAAAAGATTTACACTTTGAGAGTTTTTCATTATCACTAAAAGCTCCCCCTTAACATGTGCATCGTAATCGTAGTACATGTTAAGTGTAGAGTACCTTGAGTCCATTTTATATGATCACAATCCAGTACAATTTAAGTCCAGTTTAATCACATTTTCTCCCCTTATCCAAAATGTTAATCCCTTGATATTTTGGATATCAATTGATTAACCGTTCGGGGACAGAATGATGTATTCTAGCAGAATGGAACATATTATTGCTCCCCCTCAACTTTTGAGGGTTTATAAGATAGTGCTGAGTACAATAATTTGAATTTTTTTGAATTTACTAAGAAATTCTTGAAAATTTTGTACTCGAGCACTCCTTAATATCACCATAAAGTCTACACTACATACAATCACATGATTATTATGTACGAGGTTTGACCTGATTGATGAGAACATCATATGATAGAATCATATGGTTCTTTTGTCGCAGCCGTAGGTCTCCTTCGTACAATTTTCCACCAACGAACTTTTCCAAGCTCCTCATTAACCTTCTTTCTTTCAAGAAGTCGTCAATCAGATCTTTCTCTGTCCAAGCACTCTTCGGCATGGCTTCAACTTTCTTTCCAAGTTACGAAAGTCTTTGCTTCAAACTTCGAGTATGAAACAGATTCAGATACATATGTAACTTGAGCTTGTGTGGTTGGTGATGTCGGTGTTGATGTTGTCTTAGCTTCCCCCTAAACCAGCAATCCTTTCTTGAGTAGATTCAGAACTTTCTTGCAAGACGCATCAAGCAGTCTTAATGTATAAAGCCCAGATATCCGAAGTACACAATTAACCCTTTCAAGAACTTGATACCGCAACACCAAAGTCAATTAAGTCCCGGATGAGCGCATTTCTCTTTTCAGGATAGTTATGATATAAATTGTAACACCAAAGTCAACTAAGTCCCGGATATCACAATTATTCCCTCTAAGTAGTCGAAATGGAAGCACCTAAGTCAACTAAGTCCCAAATGTACTCATTTCTTTCTGCAGAATACTGACTGACTTAAGGAATCATCATACCTATGTGTACCTCTTTTATCAAATATTTCTACTTCTTTTAAGAATAAGCTTAGGGATTGACCGTTTGAGGAAGCATTAATTGAATCAGAAAGAACTTTTCTCATGTTTTAAATAATTATACTCCTAACACTTCCCCCTGGGGACTCAAATAATGCATACTGGCTAATGACGAGATGTCTCTTCCACCATGTGATTGAAATAGTGCACCCGAAAGATTCAAAACAGCCTAAAATCAAAAGAAGCTAACCTCAAAAGACAAAAGAAGCTAACCTCAAAAGAAGGCCAAGGACACTATCAAGTATACATCTACTCCTTCCCCCTTGCTGGTTTCGACACGTCAGAATCAGCAAAACCTTATACGCATACATATTCGAGATCGTGTTTGAAGAATTAATAAGCTTAAATCTATTCCGTGAGAATCAACTTCAAGGCATTTAAAACTATGAAAGTATTTCCAAGCATTCCTAAGTCTTTTACAAACTATGAGGTGTTGGCAATATTGATCGTCTGTAGTTTAAAGCCTGAATTCACTAAGTCTCTAAGTCCATAAAGATTTAAACAAATGACATCTAAAGCACTTGAAGTTAATATAAATTAACTCCCCTTGAAATTGTTATCCGTCATTATCCAAAACTTTATCCATTATTTCATGACTTATTTTGAAAGACCATTTTACAAGATTGTTTGATGACGATTTCTCCCCCTCAAATAATGACCCGTTTTCTATTTAAAGAGCTGTTGTCATTGTTTGAGTGGTCGAATTGTCTTTTAAAAATCTTTTTGTGATTACTGAAAACACTGATTCATTATGAAGACAACTTTTTACCAATAAAAATAAGATTTCTCTTATTTTAACACATAAGCGCACTGATTATTTTATTGTTCCTATAAGGGTTAGTAACACTAGTTGTACAAAGATTTGTTTGCTAAAAAAACCATTCAAAGATGTGTTTTTTTTTGAGTTTTGAAAATTTGGGTTTCGTAGTAGTGTTAGTCGAACGAGCTAGTCGAACGAGATAGTCGAACGAGTTAGTCGAACGAGCTAGTCGAACGAGATAGACCGAAGAGTAGTAAACAGCTAAATCGAACAAGCATCGAACGAGAAGAGGTCCGAAGGGTTAGTCCGATCTAGCTAGTCGAACGTGTTAGTCGAACGAGATAAGTTTAGTAGGAACCGAACTAGGCTATCTTTGACAACCGAACAAGCAGACGATACTAGGCCTATCTTTGACAAGGCAAACCGAACGACAGACCGAACTGGTTAATCTTGGTCCAACCGAACTAGTGAAAACCAAACTTAAATTTAAACTTTTTAACTCAAAGTTCTAATTATCAGTTTATCTCTTGACTTGTAAAATCCCGTGAAACAAACACTTGTTTTCCCGGTTTTGTCGAGAATTGTAAAATCCTATGTAGTTTCATTTCAAGACTCAACAATCACATAACCAAACATAATTTCTTTCTACCACCGATCGATCAATTTGTAATCTTTTTGATACCACAATGACGACTCTTGCCGATAAGTCACTTCTTTCAGGAGGAGACAACAAACCACCAATGCTTGAAAAACACTTGAAATGAAATCTTGGAAGAGCCAAATGGACCTGTATAGGTTTGAATAGACCTCATGGAAGAATGATTCTTGCCTCTGTTGAAAAATGACCACTTGTTTGGCCTTCAATCACTGAGGATGGAGTAACAAGGCTTAAGGAATATGTTGAACTGACTCCCGCTAAAGCCATTCAAGCGATGTGACATCAAAGCAATAAACATCATTCTCCAAGGCCTTCCAACTGAAATCTATGCTCTTGTGAGTCAACATCGTGTTGCAAAAGATCTTTGGGAGAAGATTAAACTGCTAATGCAAGGAACGTCGTTAACAAAACAAGAACGAGAATGTAAGCTGTATGATGAATTTGATAAGTTCACTTACAAGAAAGGAGAGTCGTTACATGAGTACTACTTGAGGTTCACTCTGTTACTCAATGATATGAAACAACTACTAGATGCCATTGGAAGCAAATTCAAGTTGAACATATCCAAGTTTTAAACACTCTTCCTGATGAATGGAGCAAATTTGTTACTGATGTTAAATTGGTCAAAGACTTGCATACTACCAATGTTGATCAGCTTCATGCTTACCTGCAACAACACGAAAGACATGCAAATGAAGTTCGTTTGATGCATGAACGCAACTCCGATCCTCTTGCTTTAGTTGCATCTCACCAATTACCTCCGTCAACTTATCAATCTCATCTACACACTCTCCCGAACTCTCAACTTCAACATCATGTTTCACCATATCCGTCTTCACAGTCTGTAACACCTTATCAGACTCAACAATTCACAACCAGTCAATCAACATGTAATCTTATGATCTAAACCAAGAACAAGAGAGAGATGTGGGTTGTGATGTTTTGATAGAGAAAGTGATGGAATGGATGATGTTATTACTATGTGGAAATATGGAAGAAATGAAACAACCAACCCCTCTCCAAGGCTAGGAGAGGGCTTATATAGTTACATCATGGCCGGCCCATGGGCTATGATGGGCTTCCCATGGGCCTTGGGCCAGATTAGCTTCTTTACTTAACGTGACACAATCTACGAGCTAAGACCTATTACAACTTGGAAGTGACCGACACTTTTTGTGTTTCCAACAGAACATCTTGTACAAATAAGCTTGAGAAGCTTATTTGTACAAGTAAACACTAATTTGAGATAAACAGCTTATAATATCTAAAAGATCAGCTTATTAGATTTTAAGAGAATAAGTAAAAATAAAACAGGACAATTTAAGATAAAAATAACTTTTATTAATTCATAAAAAGAAGAGTACAAAGCTTGAATAATGAGCATACAATAAGCTGAATTACACTACTCCTAAACTAAATTACACTACTCCTACACTAGATAGATCACACTGTGTGAATTTCTTCTTTCATTATAAAGTGAGGAGGAATGTTCTAGGCCTTCCAGGAGCTCCTTAGCTTTCAATCCTGCCCTTCATCATCTTAATCCATCATTGTAGTACCCTTAATCATAACAACACGTCCTTAAATTCCACCCAATACACGGTTTTAGGGATTGCCAGCGTGCTAGTGAGTGTCAGATGTGTCAGGGGCTTCTAGAAACTCAGGAGCGTACGTATGTAGAGGTGATGTTACCTTGTGTTAATTGTTGTAAAAACGAGGGAGGGAAAAAGATGATCCACAATAATTTTGACCTGGTGTATATTCTTATCATGAACAGAAGGTGGGTTAGGTTATTTAGGCTTGGATATTATCTTTTGGGCCAGGATTAATATGGATGGATTTGTAGATTTGGACATGTTTTGTAAATGGGTTTAGGCTAGTTTATAAGGTAGACTATCTTTAATGGCTTGAACCTGACCACCCAATATAATAGGTACGGGTTCTCATTAAAGATAAAATTACGCCTTCGGCTTTCGTTTTCTCACGCATCTTTCTATTCCCGTTCTCGTTTTTACTGTTTTTGCTTTTATTTTGTAATCCTATGTGATATAACCCGTACTGCAAAGACACAATTAAACAAAAACACACAATACAATGGCATTTATAATGTATTTATCGTTCGTTACATTGGTCTTTTAGCTTACTAATAATAAATATAATGATAATGTGTTAAGAACATATCCAAATTTCCCCCATACTACGCTATTAGCCGGTGTCCTCACGCAATGTCAAAATACATATTTAGAAAAACCCAAATTTCCAACCCTTAGACCTTAATTACCTCGAAAAGTACTAAGTGTTCATCTAAGGGGATTAAAAAATACACTAGTTTTTAAAAAGCTCCCCGTTTTAACCACATTTTTATATATATGCCAAACATTTTATTACTTATCATATTTTTATTATAACTGTAGAGATCACGAACATAAATACTAAAAAAAAATAAATTCATCGTCCTTTGATTTTTCACCGGCCCCAAACCAAGCGTTAAAAACGACATCATTGTTAAAATACACGCTAAGATGTTAACACTACTCAGTGAAATGGCTAATTGTGTATCATACTCCTTTCCCCTCCCTTATTCCTAAGTCCTCATAAGGATTTTATTTGATTATTGCCGACAAATTAAATTTAAGACGTTTATTTATATAAAGTAATCCTGGTTTTTAAGACATAAATAGTTTGATATCCTTTTCCTAAAGAAGAGACTTAGGTAGAATAAGGTCCACTATTAAGGTATAAATTCGCATGATTTAGGGGTTTATCCTTTTTATTTTAATCCGAAAACAACTCAAACAACGAGTCTAAAGATGGAGGCTTATTTAGATAACCCCCGGAGTCGAAATTTGGCTTTAATTATATTATTATTGCAACTTATATAAACTTCGGTCCCCTTTTAAACATCTACCACACGGTATGCAGCCGACATGGTCCAGTGAGTCTATATTCCGACCGTCGGGATTTCCCTGAACCTTTTTGAAGCTGCCAACATCGGCCTCGAACAGACCCAAAAATGCACAAACATTATCAGTCCTCGGATTATTATTCCACTATGCCTTCTTTTGAAGACAGCCAACACGGCAGCAAACGACCCAGAATAGACAATAAACTTTTATCAGTATACAATTTTATTATTATTATTACCTCCACCCTTTAAACGACTGTCACATCGGTATGCCAGCCGACCATGATCCAGAAGTCTTATTTCGGCTTCGGTTTATTACATTATTATTATTATAGCCAAATTTCCTGTCTGTGGTCTTTACTACCTAACCACCGGTACGAGGCCATCAGAATCGATAGGCTATTCCCCACAACACTGACAAAACCTCGATGTGTACCTTACTTTCACCAGAAAGAATCTCTATGAAGTGATCTAAACTAAGAATTGCAAAAACCAAAGCAACTTTATTTATTAACAATTATATAACGTTTATTAAGCTAATGGGAGCAAAAAACCACAATTAACCTATATGAGCTCTAAAGAGATCCAACTACTCTACGTTTAGCATCTAACTTATATAAAACCCTTTCATTTTTCGTTCTTCGCAAATTTAAAATCTTTAATAAAAAGATCCGTGAATGCTTAGTCTGATAAAAACAAGCTTTGCATATTTAAAGTCTATCATGGAAACTTGCAAACTCTTGGCTTTTTCAAGCTAGAATTCGCGTTTTAAAGCTTCTTGTATAAAAGACTAGCAAAAGCTTAAATTTATATATGTTAAGGGGCAAGCTAGAGCGCAACATGCTCGATCAAGTCAAAATTTATTCTCAAAAAGGCAAAACTACGTGTCAAAACACTTATTTTATTTTTGAAAAATTTTAATTTTGGAACAAAATCATATATTTTTGGTGGAAAAACAGGGTTATGTGAAGACAAGGCAAATACAAGTAAGACCGAATCGAAAGATCCCCCATACTAGAACTAAACATTATCCTCAATGTTTAAAAGGGTCTCTACGTAAATCTAAAGCCGTTTATTAGTTATGCTAATAGATAAACGTTAATCAATAATATCCAGGATATCGGATTCCCATATATAAGCATGCAAAGGATTGAAGACCGAGTGAACGATGGACAAAACCACGAGCACAAGAGTCTTCAAATCCTGCAATCCGGTACAGTAAAACAATTCCAAACCAACAGCTAAGAACATGGAGAAAGGAAGAGTCGGAGCCTCCTCACTCAGACACGTATTCATAAATATTATACTAATATACTACTACTAGGGATAAGCATGGGTTGCCACCTACGAAGCGCCTGATTTTGTGCGAGTCTCTAGCTTGACTCACCTCATATCATCGTGATATTAGGGTCGAAACATGTGGAATAGAAAATCTCAATCGAACTTTCATTCAAGATGTTTGGATAAACATTGAAGCACATGAAAGTTCCACTCCGATGAGATGCCACCGGTTCTAGAGAAGAAAAATGAAAAGCGAATGCCGGGGTCAAAAATAGTATCCTCACTCCCGAAGGAGAGAAGAAAAGGAAATTCCACCGGATAGGTAAAATAAGAAAGAAAAATTCGGATAATATATATGAGGGAAAGATAATTCATCCTAAAAGGGTAACTCACATAGGTTAGAATGACAAACCTTTTCTCTTAATCCCGGATCAGAAAACTTTGTCCTCGGTTCATCAAATCATCATTATAAGGTTCATCCTTTAAGCTTCTTAGGTCATAATCTAAAAATTCCCTAGGAGGGAGATTAGGGATAGTGTCATCAATAAGAAAATTCTTAAGATAGATTATATCTCCCTCCGAATCGTGATAACCATTCTCAATATCTGTAGAAACATCAATATCTAGAAAAGCATCGATCTCATCAATATCGCCTCCTGGGTCGAAACACTCATCCTCATTAGCATCGAAAGAGGTGTGACAAGCAAAGCCGGCTCATCAAGATTAGAATCATAAAATCCTTCTCCGATGTCCCTCTAGAACCTCATCACAATAAAAGAGATTCCAGACACTAAGATTATTCGTCATCGAATTCAAAAGGGGGTTCGAGTAAATTTTAACATTATCTTCTGGAACGTCCTCATCGGATAGTGACTCTTCATCACTAGAGGTAAAATCGTCATTTGAGTCGAATAGAGGGTTAGAGAAAATCACAAATTTTCCCTCTGGAACGTCAATGGGAGAGAAATCATTACACGAAGGTAAATCCAAAATACACTCACTATCACTCCTGGATGTATCCTTGGACTGACTTAGGATTGGAACAAGGTCCTCAACACTAGACTTTATGAATTCATCCGATCCTTTTCAAGAATAGTGCTAAGATCCTCATCCCCCATAATGAAAGAGTCCTCGGGCTCCAAAGTCAGTAAAATAGGCTTGATTGCAATAGACGGAGGAATTTGAGAAGTAATTTCATTCAAAGGAATAGTACTCTCCTCGTCATCATCGTCCTCATCGTAAATATAATTGAAACGTCGCGACGGCTCAGGAGTATGAGTACTAAGATTAGCCGTCTACTCTTGTTGCCGAAACTCCTCAAACATAGATCGTACACATTCAAAAAGTTCATTATGTGATTTTAATCAACTTATCACTTATCCACTGCTGATCTTCTTGAATAATCTGAGGCTGATGATCGATGGAATACTGCGAGGGTTGATCAAAACCGTAAGAATTAGAATCATAGCAAGGGTTATGTTCAGAGTAGTTTTGATGTCACGGTTGACATTGATAAGTCTTCACGATGAACCCCCCATCCCCACATTTTTCACAATTAAGATCTTGTTGTGGAAAACCCGGTTAATTTTGTGGTAATAATTATCATAGCTCGTCAGGCTCCCGTAGACCAGAGGTACCCGTCGGTAGGACAATATTAACCATAATGAGCATCGTTCCCACATAATTCACACGAGTATGATTCGTACTTGGGTTGCGGAGGGTGGGTGAAAACGTTTGGAGGATTATGAGCATCAATGGATGAATTTTCATTTCTTGAAGCGCAAAACAAACAAAATCCTTCGCTATAGACACAACTTGCAACTGACATCTATGACAACTACACCATCTTCTAATGGATCCTCCAACACGCTAAAACAATGAATTGGTCGAGTGAAGTTTTTGGGGTTTGTGACGGTGGTAGGAAAAATCGAGTGTTTCATCATTTGAAATGGAATCGGGTTTACAGACAAACTCGTCTCCAAAACTCACATTGGTACAACGCTGACAATTTCCACCGTTAAACGGACCCACCCAATACCACAGCATCTTGAAAACAAGACATGTTGAAGAAATATCAGGAGAAGAAGGTAAAAGAAATACAAATTTTTTTTTTAAAAACGAATAAGAGATAGAAAAGAAATTTTATAGATTTTTAAAATAATACATAAAAAATAAAAATAAGAAAGAAAAATATTGTTGGTAACCGAAAGTCAATAGGTGTAGGTAGCGCCAGAAAACGCACAAAGAAGCGGAGGAGCAGGTAAGCGCGAAGCGTTTTTAAAAAAAAACCGTCCTCCTTTCGGATTCGAGTTCGTAGATCAACCCTCCTTATACATCTCTTATAGTTTGTTTACTAAAGGTGAGCCAATACGACAATTAACAAACGGTTATTTTTATTTTTAAATATAAAAGGAAAATATAAAAGGAAAATAGAATAGAAAAATATTTTTGGGTTTTTATATAAAACGAAAACATTCACGGGGAAAGGATCTTCAAGGCTCGAACACGAATAATCCCGTAGAAATCGCTAACCTCTCTCCAGCAACGGTGCCATTTTGATATTCCACAAAAATCCCTCATATATATATATATATAAAGATAATAATATAATATATATATATTATATATATTATAATAAATTAATAAAATATTACATATAACATAACATAGTATCATAGCAAATTATTCGTAGTGAAAGAATAATAAGTAATCACACGGGTATCGTTCTCCCGTGAGAGGTGACTGAAAATCTATGTTCATGTTGTAAATCGAGCTTGATTGTCATTTTAAGTTTGGTTTTGGGTTCTAAAGCTAGATAACACAAATAATAGCTTATAAAGGCAACGCAAAACTAGAAAAAAACGGGCAACTTAAAAAATCTCACGACAAATAAAACTAATTAATAACTAATTTTACTAACTATTTAACTAAAATGATAAAATAAAACTCTAAAACACTAAAATCAATTCTAAAATTTAAGTATTAAACTAATTTTTTAAAACTCCAGAAATTATTTTTTTGACTTTTTAAACTATTTAAAACTATTTTTTAAAACTAAATAATACTAAACATGAGATTAAAAATACTAAACTCAATCCTAAAAATTTAAGAAAATTCCTAAAAGTACTTTAAGCTAAAAAGGTGGGTTTCAAAGATAAATAACTCGAAAAGCTAAAACAGAAAAGCTGTGAAAAATCAAATAAGCTTAATAAGCTAAAACTGAAAGAACCTTTATAAAATAAATGTTGCAATGACTAAATGAAAAAGTACTCAGGGCGCGTTGGTTAAGGTGTTGGTGTGTTAAAGGAGAGGTCACAGGTTCGAGTCCCGTGACCTTCCTTTTTGCAAATTATTTTTATTTTTCATTTTCTTTTTGAAAAAGCTATAAAATAAGCAAATTTAAGAAACTTTAATAAAGGGGCTTTTGACAAAACTTGAAAAATAAGCTAGAAAAAGCTATGAACAGATGACAGTTTGCTTAACAAACTACTAGACTATATAGCTAAAACTTGTTTAGCTTTTTTTGACTTAATAAGCAAAAGTAATTTGAATAAGCTTAAAACAGTTACTAACCTAAACTGAATAAGCTATAAAAACTAGAAATTAGCAAATGATAAAAGCTAATAAACACCTAAAAGCATAAAGACAAAAGACTAAGACAGATTCTAAGAGGGCTTATGACATATTTTAAGCTAACTTTTAGGACACATAAGCTCTTAACATAAGCTAACAACTTAAAACAGATAAAGACTAATACTAAAACAACTCAAATAAGCTAACTTAAGAAAATAGACTTAAGGATTAAGCAAGAAAAAAGTCTAATGAAAATGGCAGACACATTCTTGTTTTTGGCTTTTTCATAGATAAAGTGACATATTTTCAAGTTAAACAAAGACTCCATAAGCAAAGTAAAAAGGCAAAAGACTTAAAACCGATAAAGAACAGCTTAGAATAAGCTAATAATAATCAAAATAACTCAAGGATAAGCTTAAGCCTACCCACAATCAATCTGCATAAGTTGACTTTTAAGAATACTTATGAACTTTTTTAAAAAAACCCCCCCCCTTAAAAACCCCTGTTTATCTTGAACCAAAACATATTAAAAGACATACTTAAAGTTTTAAAACAGATATATAATGAGGTAAATGAAATTAGTTTTAAACACAAAAAGCACACTTCAAGTTGAGCTTTTAAGACATACTAACAATAAGCAATTTGAGAACTTAACTGTACTAGCAGACTTGAACATATGATAAAACAACCTACTAATCTTATCAAAACTAATCCTAAGCTTATTAAAACTATTACATAGGCAAAATTAGGGCTTATGAAAACCAGCTTACTGGCCAAAAATGACACAAGCAGTCTTAACTTATGTTAAGACTGCTTATGCCAAACACCCCTTTAATTTCTTAAAATCAATTTTTAAGCTCAAACAGACCTAGATAAGCTCTGAAAACTAAAAACAATTAGATCTAAACACTTTAAGACAAATAAGCAAATTCCTAAGGAAAAATAAACTTCTCTAATAACTATAAACTAATCAAACAGTTTTAACTATCATAAGCAGTTTTAACTTAAATTAAAATAAAACTATTTCTAAGCTATAAGCTAAATATATTAAGCTACTAAAAGATAGAAAAAAGCACACTTAAACTATAATAAGCATTGAATAAGCAGTCTAATAAGCAATGACATAAAATTAAGCTGAAAAGGGTAAAATGAACATACCTTAATCCCAGCTCAAACAGGGATAAAAATTACTCAAATGAGCTTATCTACAAGCTCCAGCTTATCAGAAATAAGCTGGTTAAGTCCCTATAAGCCTTTCCAGGTTTGGCTTATCCTCCAAAAAGCTTAAAACCATAATGCTTAACCAATTTGAAGCTTAATAGAACAACTTGTACAAATAAGCTTGAGAAGCTTATTTGTACAAGTAAACACTAATTTGAGATAAACAGCTTATAATATCTAAAAGATCAGCTTATTAGATTTTAAGAGAATAATAAAAATAAAATAAGACAATTTAAGATAAAAATGACTTTTATTAATTCATAAAAAGAATAGTACAAAGCTTGAATAATGAGCATACAAGAAGCTAAATTACACTACTCCTAAACTAAATTACACTACTCCTACACTAGATAGATCACATTGTGTGATTTCTTCTTCTATTTATAGTGAGGAAGGAATGTTCTAGGCCTTCCAGGAGTGTCCTTAGCTTTCAATCCTAGCCCTTCAATCTTAATCCATCATTTTAGTACCCTTGGATCATGAACACGTCCTTTCTACCAATCACGGCTTTAGGGATTGCCAGCGTGGCTTAGTGAGTGTCTGAAGTGTTAGGGGTCTTCTGGAAACTCAGGAGCGTGCGTATGTAGAGGTGATGTTACCCTATGTTAATTGTTGTAAAAACGAGGGAGGGAAAAAGATGATCCATAGTAATTTTGACCCGATGTTATATCTTGATCTTGACCAGTATGGTGGGTTAGGTTATTGGGCTTGGATTATAATCTTAGGCCAGGATTAATATTGGATTGGATTTGTAGATTTGGACATTGTTTTGTAAATGGGTTTAGGCTTCGGTTTATAAGGTATAAATCTTAATGGGCTGACCCAGCCCAATAAAATGGGTACAGGTTGTCTCATTAAAGATAAATATGCCTTCGGCTTCTGTTTCTCATGCTCTTTCCATTCTCGTGCTCGGTTTTGTCCATTTTGCTTTATTTTTGTCCTTATGTGATATATTTGATACCCATGCATGAACAACAATTAACAAAACAAACATATACACTGCATTTTATGTATTTATCGTATCATTAATTGGTCATTTAGCTTAATAATAAGAAATAAAGGATATGTGTTTAAGCACATATCCCCCCCCATTTTTATTTGACTCGCTTGTTGACCGCATCTGCATCATCTTCCCCTTCTTGAAAAAGACTCAACCCCGAGTTTGGCTCATTGGTATGTGCTTAATTACACATACCTTTCTCCATTAAAAACGAGCTTAAATGACCAAAAACAGACAAAAACTGCCAAATATATGTTTGTTTTGCATTTGTATTGTGCAGGAAACGGTTATTCAAGAAAAGGACAAAAAGAAAAGCAAAAACGGACAAAACCGAGCACAGAATGGAAAAGTCAAAGTCAAGTCAAACTCCTAAAGATCAGCCAAGTGAAGAAAATACAACTTGAGGGATTAAAATTGCCAAACCTCAATTTGTATTATAAAAAGACAAGGGCTGAAATTAGAAATTAGGTGAAGTATAACTTGAGGGGCCAAAGCTGCCAACTTACCCAAAGCTATTTTTCCCGCCCAACAAAGCCCAATACAACTCACAGTGTCTTCCAACCCTTCTTACCTTGCAACCTCTAACACCCCTGATAAAACATTTCCCCCTCCTCTACTATCTCCTCCCATCTTTATAATTGCCTTGTTGGCAATCCTTTACCATTTTAAAGTAATTTCGATGGCTAGATTGACTAAAAAAGAAGCACAAGAAGATTGAATGGCTGAGATTACTTTTATCAAGTCCCTCACACAACTAAAACACCATGGAAGTCTCTCACAAAGAAAACACAAGCTTGCATCAACCAAGGAGATAAGAATCCGGCAATCAATAGAGGCCTTTTGTAAGCCAAAAAAAGAAGAGGGGGGAGGAGATTATCTTAGCTTAATTTTTAATATAACTTAGCTTATTTTAGTTTTTAAATTCATTTACAACTTTTACTTTCAGCTTTGTAACACTTTCAAGTTTTAATGCAAATTTAAGTTTTTAAGTCAATTTACAATTTCAAGTGTTAAGCTTCTTAATTGTGTTGTTTTGTGTTCAAAAAGCCCTCAATACAGCTTATTTATAAGCTGCTTTAATTAAGTAAACTTTAGAAGTTAATTAGTGTCAAGAAAATAATCAAAGAAATTCACACCTCAAAAATAACCACAGCCATATGGATGATATCGCAGTTAGGATGGGCCTATGACTCTCCTACTTGTTTTTATACAAGCTAGAGCTTGTAGACATCTTTGTTTAACCCTGTTTTGAGCAAGGGAGTTGTAAGTCTCTTTTTCTTTTTTTCTTATTTACTGTAGAACTGCTTATAGTGCTTATTTGTTGCCTATATTTGCTTATTTATGCTTTATCATGATGTTTAGTGCTTATTTTGCTTAGTTGTTAGTTTAAAAGTGATTTGTGCAAATTCCTTAGTTAGTACTGTTAGTTATGAGTTAATAATGTTAGATTGATTCAGCTTACTTAAGTGCTTATTCTTGATTGAAATCTGCTTATAAGTGTCTTATTTTGTTATTTGATAATCTGTTTTTAACAATTTAGGACCAAATCAGCTTAAAATAAAATCAAAAAATGATTTTTGAAATCTTTAAGGGGTGTTTGGAGCAAGCAGTACTAACCCATAGTTAGTACTGCTGGTTCTATTTTGGGTATATCCATAAAAGCTAGCATTACTAACTACAAAGCTAGTCAGTACAACTTCCAAGTTTTGCGGTGGTTAAAACTTATTATTTCTGCTTATTTAAGATTTCCTTAGCTTTTTAGAGTAGATTAAGCCCATTTTCGTTTACTGTCTTTAGTAGAGCTTATTTAAGCTTATTCGCCTTTTCAAAGCAATTTTAATAGTTTATCAGTTTGTAGCTTTTTAGCTTATTTGCCATTTTAGTTTATTCTAGTTGCTTATTCTTATGCCTGAGTGCTTATTAGGGGTAGTTAAATATCTGTTTTAGCCTATTTGCTTATTTCTTGTTTCATTGTGTTTTGTTAAAGCTAGCAGTACTAACTCCAAGTTAGTACTGATAGTTAATACTGTTAGTACTGCTGAGTTTCTCCTGCTTAACTTAGTTTAATTGCTTGCTGAATTTGCTTATTTAGAGTTAGTCTAGCTTATTTGATTTGTCTTAAGCTTATTTGAGCTTATTTGTGTCTTAGTATAAAAGTTTTAAGTGTTTTTACCATTCCTAGCCTTTATGCCTGCTCTAGCTTATTTTCCTTGCTTATCTTTTCGTGCATTTGCTTATTAGGTTTAGTGCCCAATCATATCCTTGTCATATTCAAACATCGATTATCAATTCGTCATTCGATTTTCCATTCAAGCCTCGTTGGGACATAACGACCCGGAAATATTCTATACTACTTCCGGTTTCATTGATTTTGTGGATTTTGATCCTTGTTATATATTTATATTTATTTATATTTATCTATATATAAAAAGGAGTAAGATCACGCGAGTCAATTTTTGGCGCCGCTGCCGGGGAGGCTAAGAATACGATTATCGTTATGTTTGACAATTTGTGTTTGAATCTGTGAATATTTTCTTCTATAAAAAGTACACAAAATATTTTTCATTTTCTTTTATTAATATAATTAACATATAAAAACAAAAGAAAAAACCAAAAATATAAAAACATTGTCCATAAAAAGAAATAAAATTCACAAATTGGTAAAAATACCAAAATATAATATTCTCAATTGAGGTATTATCATAATAAATTCCGGTGAACTTGTTGGTTCCCAAATCGAACAAAAGATTTAAAAACTTGTCATTTGTGTCTCTTACGACGTACGGCTCACCTCAATTTGATTAACGAACTAAAAGGGGGGGTATAAGGAGGGTTGTTCCGAAGAACTACGACCCAAAAGGAGAAATAAGCTTCGCGCTATTCCTACTCCTTCGCTCGCTTGTGCGTTTTTCATTTTGAGAGCTACCATGAAGTAAGTAGATTATTTGGTTGAAGTTGTCTTATCTCATTGTCCGTTAAAATCAATTGTGAATTTTGTCTTCTTGCCTTGGTCAAAGGCAATTGTTTGAGATTTGCCTATATATTATATATATATATATTATCATCGAATCAGTCCACAATACTTTCCACGTTTCTAATTTAAAGAAATGCCTATCTGACGAATCTCTCGTCATTCTACTGAAAGAGCTTTGGCTCGATGACCAACTCAACTTTGTGGAAG